>JBAKBP010031100.1:0-24868 GCA_037953745.1 Lithodes maja | reverse complement strand
AACTTCTCTATTGATACTACATATTAAATGGAAGGTCTCGACATGGCTTAAAACAAAACCCACCACTGGTTAGCAAATGACGAGACCTTTGCAGAGATACAAAGAACATAGTTATACGTTGTCACACTCAATATAAGCAGCGAACACGGTACACGGCCCCGCCCCGTGTCGATACAGTGGAGTACCAAGGAGTACAATCAGGTTAAGTTGCCACGCACTGGGTGCGTCACAGCCCCCCCAAGATTTTAGATAATCGACCTTAGAAGCATTATCAAAATCTGACAGGCAACCAACCGACCTGCTACCCTTAGCTGCCACTAATTGCAAAAGGTGCACAACAACTGAAGTGTGAATTATACATAAAACACCATATCGCATGCATCATGCTACAACAATAAAGACTTACAAAACTAAAACAAAATTTTCTCGTTTATTTTATTGTTTTATAATCTTTTTGGACGGCGTTATGATAGCCTAATTTTACTCCTGCTCAACCCACACACCGTGCACGACTATCCTGGATCATCAACCCTTGATAGACAATCTGCTATCACGTTCTCACTCCCGGCAATATGCTGAATGTTGAGATTATACTCTTGGAGCATTAGGGACCACCTGGTCAACCGCATATTCCGATTGTGAAACTGATTTAGGAATTTCAAGGGATGATGGTCCGTATAAATCGTCACTACCGGGCCGTAGGCTGGAACATAAACTTCGAAATGTTTGAGCGACAAAACGATAGCAAGAAGCTCCTTCTCTATAGTCGAGTAATTCCTTTGTGCCGAATTAAACTTGCGAGAAAAGAAGCTCACTGGGTGTTCCAAGCCCTTGGAATCAGTCTGCAGTAACACTGCCCCGGCACCCACACCGCTGGCATCAGTCGCCAGCTGAAAACTCCTGGAAAAGTCTGGGGCTCTCAAAATCGGATGTGTACACAGCAGGTGCTTGACTAGGTCGAAAGCCCTCTGACACTCCGCAGCCCAACAGAACTTCACTGACTTCGACAGTAGATCAGTTAACGGTGCTAAGACAGTAGAGTATCCCCGGATGAAGCGCCTATAATAGCCTATCATACCTAGGAACCGCATGACCTGGCGCTTAGTGGTGGGCCTGGGAAACATATTGATAGCCTGTATCTTGCTCAGGGGGGGGCACACCCGGCCTAACCCGACCACGAAGCCAAGATACTGCACAGTAGCCTTTACAAACTCGCACTTCCTCAGGTTCACCACCAGCCCAGCATCGTGCAACTTCCCAAACAGGGTCGCTAAGTGCCTTAGGTGATTTTCAAAATTGTCATCATACACTATCACGTCATCAAGGTAGACCGTGCAGTTAGGGATTTCGTCACAAATATCGTTCATCAGGTTCTGAAACGTGGCAGGTGCGTTCTTAAGCCCATAAGGCATTACGTTACATTGGTAGGTCTTGCCATCTACCACAAAACCACAAACTTGCTTAGCTCGGTCCGACAGGGATACTTGCCAGTAGCCTTTTACAAGATCAATTTTAGTAAGGTACTTTGCATTCCCTATCTTGTCCACGCTGTCGTCAACTCGAGGCAAAGGGTAAGGGTTGGTAGTGGTCAAGCCATTTAGCCTACGAAAATCTATGCAGAACCGCACCTTGCCGTCAGGTTTTGGCTGCAACGTGACGGGTGATGTCCACTTCACATAACCTTCAGTGATCATCCCTCTCTCAACCATGTACTTTAACTCCTCCCGTAAAGCTGGCAACTTTACCGGGGGCACACGGTAGGGCACTGACTTGAAGGGCACATTATCACCGACGTCCACGTCGTGCGTTACCTGAGTAGTGAGACCTGGGTGTTCGGCGAAAACAGAGGGGTATGACCTGAACAGGCCTAGGACAGCAGCACCCTGGTGCTCAGGCAGGTGACTTACAGCTTGCCTAGCCTCTTGTTCAGTATTCCCCGCCCACTGTTCCGCGGAAATGACACAGTCCCAGCTATCCTCCTCAGCAGCATGACTGTCCCCACCTCCTTCTCCACCCTGGCCGCTGCAGGCCAGCACAGGGACAGTGAGAGGCTCTGAGGGGCGTCTCACATACTCTTTCATGAGGTTAACATGACATAACTGATGTTTTTTTCTACGGTCAGGTGTTGCAACGAGATAATCAAGGTCGGACAGTTTCTTAGCCACCACATACGGCCCAATAAACTTGGCAGAAAGGGGGGTGTCCAGGCAAAGGTAAAAGCAACATTACCTCCTGACCCACCGAAAACTCCCGAAGCTTCACCTTGGCGTCATACTGGTGCTTCATGACCGCCTGTGCATTAACCAAGTTATTACCTGCCGCTGCCATGCAACCTATAAGTCTCTCCCGGCTCTCAAGGATATATTTAAGTACAGACCCCGGCTTCTCTTCGCCCTCCCAGATCTCTTTCACCATACTTAAAGGTCCTCTCACATTATGGCCAAAGACTAGTTGATTTGGACTGAACCCCAGGCTCTCTCCTGGGACTTCACGTGCAGCGAACAGAACATACGGCAGACCCAAATCCCAATCAGTGTCATGTTCTGCACAGTAACAGCGTAGCATACTCTTCAGGGTCGAGTGCCACCGCTCCAAGACTCCCTGACTCTCGGGATGGTAGGCTGACGACACTACAGAACATATACCGTGCAACTGAAGGGTTTGCTTGAACAATTTGGATGTAAAATTGCTCCCCTGGTCTGACTGCACCTCACGTGGAAATCCATAACGGGAACAGAACAATAATAAGTTTTTAACAACTGCCTTTGCTGAGCCATTTCTCATGGGGTATGCGTCCGGGTATCTCGTAGCCACATCCATGATTGTCAACAGGAATTTATTGCCACTACTAGTAGGCGGGAAAGGGCCAACCAAATCTACTACAACTTTGCTGAACGGAGGCCCGGTGACAGGTATGGGAAACAAAGGTGCCTTCGGGATTGTCTGGTTAGGCTTCCCCGTTGTCTGGCAGGTCGCACACCCAGCCACCCATGCACAGACATCAGCCTTGACCCCAGGCCACCAGAAAACCCTGCCCAATGCCGCCAATGTTTTTGTTACCCCCAAATGACCCGCCACCGGCACATCATGCGCCAGGCACAATAAGGACTCTCTATACTTATTTGGAACAACCACCTGGTCTACTACCCTCGCACCGCCCTCCCACTTCGATTTTGGGTCTAGAAATCTGCGGTACAATATCCTGTTGAGCCTAAAGAAATCTCCCGGCTTCGCATCCCCATCTTCCTCCAACTCTATGGCACCATTGCTATAACGAGCTAGGCTAGCGTCTTGCAGCTGCTGCTCACTAATGTCCCTGGGCGTCAATGCATCAAGATGGTTTTGTAATAAGACATTACCCCGGCTAGTAGGCTCTACTGCCTTAGTGGCTCTCGCTACAGCTCTTGCCTCACGCGAAGTCTTACCCAACTCTGCCTTGTTACACACCATATCTGGGCCAGAGTCAACTCCCGCGTTTATTATAGGTCCAAGTACCGAATCACCGAGAAGTGCAGCAGAATCAATGTCCCTTTTCCTGCCCTTAGCAACCTTCTCCTGATCCTTCCTCCACTGTCCCCGAGGTTGAGTGCTAGGCTGTGCAGGAGCCGCAGAGCGAGATCGGGTTACCACACAGGCCATCTCATCCTGTTGGCACCTCCCAACCCATTCCCGATTCTCACCATCCACGTCGGCCGCCCTCTCGGCAACGACTAAGGGTGGAGTCCCGGAAGTGGGCACCGCAAAGTCGTTGCCGAGAAGAAGGTCGACGCCCTCAACTGGCAAACACTCAACGATCCCTACATCCAGCTCCCTGCACACCTCTCCCACTCTCAACTCCAACCTCACAAGTGGGTATGACCTCGTAGCATTTATACCCTGCACCACAACAACTCTGGCCGCATTTACCGGTTTCCCTGTGAAGTTCCTCAACAAAGTTTGCGAAGCCCCCGTATCCCTCAGCAAGTCAACCCTCCGTAGTTCACTCCCCCAGCTCACAAACCCGTGTCCCCGATGGTCACAGAAAGTGTCCCGGACAGGTGTCGAGCCTTCCGTACGCTTCTTTACCGCGTGTGCCTCAGCTGCTGACAACCTACCCCGGGCAGTTGCTGCAGCCTTCAGAGACACACCGATACTGTGAACCAATGACACCGGCTTAGCGGGAGTGTTACTAGGGCACTCACGTGAATAATGGCCTAGCTTCTGACATTTGTAACATTTCACATCCCCAATGGGCTTCTTCCCTTGTGCGGGCGAAGAAGGGGCCTGACCTTTAGTAAACGGGAGAGGCTTGTGTTTGTAGGTGTTATTAGGTGCAATGCATTTAGTGTGGTTATGTGTGTCATAAGATGTGTTATTATCGAAAACTCTGGTGGGTGGGGTATAGCGCCCCTTCTGCCCTGACTCAGCCCTCTGAGCGGCACCGCAACCACGAATCAATGATAATCTGAGGTCTGCCATCTTGGCAGCCTCCTCTACTGTCTTGGGACATTTTTCCTTAATGTTCAGCGTTAGATCGGTTCCAGTGCATTTGTAAAACTGTTCCAGATAGAAAAGTTGCTTAATTTCCTCAGCCGACTCTGCGTGCTCGGACCGAAACCAGTTATTACCTGCATCTGTTAAGTCCCGTGCGTGCTCCATAAAACTGACGTCGCTCTTCTTATTCACGCCACGGAACTTCAATCTATAAGTTTCGGGTTGCAGTTCGTAGGCCCGGAGCACAGCCTCCTTCACCAGTCCATACACTACACTCTCGTCCAGTGACAGTGCATCGTAGGCTTTCAACCCCTTACCCACTAGACGTGATGAAACTAATGCTGCCCATTTAACCTCCGGCCAGTCATACTCACGACACTTCTTTTCGAAACGAGCAAAAAACTCAGTCACTGCTGTCTCATCAAATGCGGGTACTAACTTAATTAAATGCGAAAGTGAGTCTGTAACCCGGTGCCCACCACCGAGATGATGCCCCGTGGTCTCTACTCTAGACTTCTCGACATCCATTTCAGCCTGGTACCTGGTTGCATCCTGATTGGCTTGGATTCTAGCAACCTCTATGCGTTCTATACTAGCCTGTTGTATCTGAGTCTCCTGCAGCTTAATCCGTTCTATACTAGCCTGTTGACTCTCTTGCAACTTAAGCTTAGCTAGTTCTAGCTGAAATAACATCTCAGGAGACAGGCCTGGGGGGGGAGAGCACAAAATGGGGGATCCACACCGAGACGTGTTTACGGGTAAGCCAGCTTGCCATTGAGAACCTCCTGCTGCATCGTGCTAAGAATCGCTGGCTGAGGGCCCAGCTCAGGGGTAGAGTGGAATGGAGGCTTGGAGGGAACCCCCCAAGACCCCACTCCACCCACCGCCCCATCGCCATCACCCAACAAACATGCCACCAAATTCTTCTTGGGCCAACTGTCAGGACAGTCCCGCCCCAAAACCGTGGCTAAACAGCGAAGACCGTAACAATCAATAGCCTGCAGGCGCTGTTCGGTCAAAGGTGTCTGCAAAAATGCCCGGGCATCCCTCTCTCCACTTATAACACTCCCCTCCCTAAACATCTGTTGTACTTGCTGGTTACTAGGCTGTACCGTGTTATCCTCCCCCGTAAATGATGAGTCATTAGACATAGTGCTGGTTATACAATTGCTGTTCATAAAAAAAAAGAAGTGCTTATTACTAATTGCAGTCTCGACTCACAAAATGTTAAAGATGCTTGAATGACTCTACTCTAGACACCCCCAACGAAACAATCTGCAAGTCCACCAATACAATAATGACACAATAAAAATTCCTCCAATATGCAAGAAAATTCTAGCCAGCTCTACTAGGTAGCATAGAATAGTTCTCCAAAAAACATGTGATAGGATACTACTGAATCTTGTGCAAGGTCGCCATTTTGTTACGGCTGGATCGGCAATGCATATTCGGGATTCTTGATCGTAGGACAGAAATGGCTTATGTGACAACGACACGCTCGATTCCAGTCCCAAATACTATATGCTCCAGACAACAAAAGCACCAACGCCCTACAGAGTTATCGTCTATGGTAACGAGGTACCTTAACTCGGCGAAAGTGTACAACAGGGGTAGGCTATGAGGCTAAACTCCCTCAGACATTTATAGGTTACGTTATTAATAAAGAAATGCAATACTCAAGAAACTACGTTAATATTAAGCCTCTAATAATGTAGAATAGAAGCAGGCTAAAGGTATGACAGTGAATGCTAAATGACAAATGTACACGCCTACTTGAAAGCGCGTGCACTAGAATAACTGTCCCCTACTAACATGCACTAGCATGTAGCATACAAGATGTTCATGATCCAGTAGATACCTAATAATACACATGGAAGGAACATAAATAGTAGTCACTTATTGTAATAATGAATCTATACTTGGAATAACTAAAAGGTTGCAGGCAACAGTACTGCGCCGGTAGCCTACTACCGCATAGGCTACTTCGCTTCTCTCACTCTGTCTCCCCTCTGAGTCCGTATGCGCCCTACGCAACGGAACTCTGGACACAGCAGCAAAACGACAGTGCAGTTAATTGATACATGAAAGTATTAATAGTGTTGTCTTGTGTGTGAGTAATGTGTATTGTAAAGTGTTACATACATAAACTTAAAGAGAGCTGCAATGCATAGTAAAATAAAGATATACCCCACTCATCATCCCCATGTGTTCTAGCTAGCAGGCCAAGTCACAGGAACAACGAGTCCCAGCACCGAAAGCGAGAACCCAGGAAAAGACTGCAGAGAACACAAGGACAGATAAATTACGTTACTCTACTATACCGGCACTACGAGCGAGCTGTAGTCTCTGGTACTACACTCGCTCCTGGCTCGGTAGGCAAATCAAGGCTAAGTCCTCGCCCCTCTACAGACAACTCCTGGGCATGGTCGGGCTCTTACACATGGCACTAGTCTAGTCACAAATTGGATGATGAGCTGGGCATATAACTCGTGAACATGTAGAACGTTCACCAACTATCCTCATCAAGAAGATCGCTGTTCACATTAACCCCTTAAATCTAATACATGTAAATATATGCTTGTCCTAAGAGTAATACGAGAGGTGAGTGCTGAAACTCCTTTAGGACCTCAAGGGAAGGGTATGCATTTAAATAGAGAGAAGAATGAAATGAGAGTAATGTCGTCAGAGAGAAAGAGTGCAACCGTGAGAAGTAGGGAGAGAGGGCAAGGGATGTTAGAATCTCAAAGGTTCTAGGCAACCTGATCATGGAACACACAGCGAGCCTCCATGCAATGTGCAGTACGACAACATGGGCAGCCAGGCAGCATATGCAGGCGGCAATGTACTACCAACCTTGTCGCACCTAGCTATAAGCGCAGGGCTGCCAACCGGTCCATACGTCTGGCAACCATTGCTACCCTCTCGCTCTGAAGTCTAACTCACTCTCTCTCTCTGAATTCCTATCATCTCATCTATCAACTTCTCTATTGATACTACATATTAAATGGAAGGTCTCGACATGGCTTAAAACAAAACCCACCACTGGTTAGCAAATGACGAGACCTTTGCAGAGATACAAAGAACATAGTTATACGTTGTCACACTCAATATAAGCAGCGAACACGGTACACGGCCCCGCCCCGTGTCGATACAGTGGAGTACCAAGGAGTACAATCAGGTTAAGTTGCCACGCACTGGGTGCGTCACAATATTCATTATTATGACCCTTCGAGTTCTTTGAGTTAATTCTCCTGTAGCCAGTGCATTAACGTAACAGTTAACGTTAAATCAAACAGTATCTTATCTACCATAAAGTCAGTACTATGTGTATGTTGTCGCAGTAACTAATATATACTCTCAGTGTGAAGCTAACTCGCATTCGCCAAACTCCCTTCAGGATACTGTTTATTGTTTGAGACTAAGCATCTCTGTACACTTATTTGTGTTTAATATAGAACATTTCCATTATTATATGTACTATTGTATAACCTAATCCATTCTCTCCTAGGTCATTATTATTCTAGGATCAACTACTTTCATAATTCATATTTATTGTTAGGTCGAAGTGTTCATCTCCCTATATGACATTCGATCTTGTATTTGTGTGTATCTTAACAAAATATTGTACCCTAGCTGTTAAGGAATAAAACTTGTTAACCTTGATTGTGTATTCTGTGTCCATTGGTTATTATTGTTGTGTAATCTATAATATCGAAGTTAGCTATGTTCCAGTGAGATAGTTAAGATTCTCGTTCTTTCCTATGGTGAAATACGAAATCAATATAAAGCGCGTTAAATTGTAACGTCGCATAACAATTACCCTTCTCTCTCTCTCTCTCTCGCTCTCTCTCTCTCTCTCTCTCTCTTATATGGTCCATTTATCGGAAATTTAGAAATTTATTACAATTTTATAGACACTATCGTGTTTTAAACATATTTATCTACTTCATCTATTTTTTATTAAATTCACCACAACGTCAAACACCTCCACATGAAATTAATGAAAGCATATATATACTGTACAGGGTGATTCAGTAACCCTTTTCATAAATTTAATGGCATATTCGGGAGACAAAAATAAGACTAATTTACTCTATGACCCTTAGGGTGAATCTTTGATATGATGGAGATATTACACCTTTAAAGTTATCGATAGATAGAACAGAAAAAATTCTAAGGAGTGAGAATGAAAATGTCGTTGCTAACTGGCAGGGTAGCGTAACCAAGACATGGTATCAAAATGTATACTGTAATACTGTATTGTAAAGTATTTGTAAATAAATTATGTACAAACATGTGATCTTCATTAACCATAAATTTATTTATGATAAAATAATAACAAAAACCAACATAATGAGAAGCTTTAAAGCACCACATGAAAAAATACTGTACAAACCATCAACAGCACCAATCAATAATAATAACAATAAAATTCACAATACTGTATAAATAATTAATGAGAACATGCTAATGACATAACTTGACCTAATAATAATAATAATAATAATAATAATAATAATAAAAGTTGCAAGCAACGTTGTGCGGGGTTCGAGCGGGGTTGCACGCAGGGTATTGTGTTGGATACAAGGGCTGTGCCACATATATCAAAATATCATGCATCTCATCGGGCATGGAGAAAGTACAGAAGGAAATTAATATAGTGTAGCCATTTTGGCTATGGCCACTTAGACCATTAACCCCTTCTTTACCGCATATCCAAAACGTGTACTACAAAAATAGTTTGGCTGAAGAACCGTGACTCGGTCTCGTGTACTATGGTACACGGGACCCTAATAGGAGTCAATGAGGCTTCATATTTTGCGGTTTGGGTGCTATTATGATCCCCATGTGTTGGCAAATGGCATCTATGCCAATGATGCCACACATCATTGTCATGCCCCTGTCATGGGGCATAGAGTTATGCCAATGACTCAAATATTGTTTTTAGGTCATTGTACCCTATATAGTTTAGTGTTTGTACATATTATAATACCCTATATTATGTGATATAATATAACATGGAAATAACTAACATGGCAATGGGGGGTCTGGTTGCCAGTCACGAGGCCTTGGGCTTGAGCCATGAGGGTGGGGAGGGAGGGAGTGACGGAATCAGTGTATCTCCGACAGGCGTCCGTGAGGGTGCCACAGGATTATTACCAGTGCCATGGCGTCCTTACCTAGTGAATCCGACCAGGAAATGGACCTGTACAGTGACTTAGATGTATCAGATGACAATGAGGAACACTCAGACATTTCCATTAGTGACGAGGATGAAGATTATTTACCCGAGAATGACAGTGATGTTAGCGGTAGTGAGGAAAGCGAAACTGATGATGATATCTCCCCACCATTGTCCCCCACCCCCACTGCCGCCGCTGGCCCTCCCGCATTTCATCTCCTGGCAGATCCCTTTGCCGACCAGCGGCCCACCAATTTACCACAGGTTATTGAAGATTTTGAAGATGTGCATCCAGCTATTATTCAAGAACATGAGGCAGAGGAAATGACTGCCTTGGATTGCTTTGAACTATTTATTTCGAAGGACATTGTGAATACTTTATGCCTGTGGACCAATGAGAGGGCTAATAAGTTCTTCAGGGAGAACCCTACCAAGAATAGAAAAAGATTTATGGGAAGGAAGTGGGTAGACGTGAAGGAAGATGAGATGTATGTGTTTATTTGCCTTCAATTATTGATGGGGGTAACCAAATTGCCCAAGATATCAGATTACTGGAGCACCTCCATAATGTGTAGAGGCCCTCCTGTGTACCACTCCTCCATCATGAGTAGGAACAGGTTCTCTCAAATCATGAGGTTCATTAGATACTCACACCCAGATGATGCACAGCCCAAGATGCCCATGACCAGGATTGGCAGTTTTTTTTTCATTGTTGCAAGAAAAAACTACCTTGTATTTCTCTGCTGGAAGCAATTTCGCAGTTGATGAAGCTCTCATACTTTTCAAAGGCAGATTACACTTCAGACAATATATAAAAACTAAGAGAAAACGCTTTGGGTTGAAGCTGTTTGCACTTTGCCCAAGTTCACCCAGTGCCAGGGGGTATACATGGAACTTTTGCCTGTACACACCCCGCCTCTATGACAGGATGTTGGATGACCCTGAACTACAGCCCCTCTCGAAGTCAGAGCGAGTACCTGTGTTTCTGATGTTGGACCTCATGAAGAAGGGAAGGCATGTCATCCTTGATAACTGGTATTCTTCCCTCCACCTTGCTGAGTACCTGTTGGCCCGGGACACTTTGACTACAGGCACAATTCGTGCAAATTGAGGTGTACCCAAGACTGTGAGGGATGAAAAACTTAAAAAAGGGCAAACCTTGTTCGCCAGAAAAGATGAGATTCTGCTGGTCAAGTTTCATGACACGAAGGAAGTGAATGTCATCACCACCAAATATGAGGCAGGTTTCGTGGAACGTACTCGCCATGTGAGGGGGGGTAAGGAGGAATTTATCAAGAAACCAGTACCAATCCAGCGCTACAACGAACAGATGGATTCAGTTGACTTGGTGGACCAACTTTTGGAGCCAACTGACCCCACCAGGAAGTCATATGCATGGTTCAAGAAGATCGGCCTACACATGATCTTCAGAATGTTGCTCAATTCCTGTACGATCTACATGAATCTTCGCCAATATACCAAGTGGATGGAATATGGAGATTACATAAAACTTGTTGCCCATGAACTTCTCTCCAAGTACTCTCTCGGCTATTGTGCTCTGTGTGTGG
Source organism: Lithodes maja (assembly GCA_037953745.1). Lineage (NCBI taxonomy): Eukaryota > Metazoa > Arthropoda > Malacostraca > Decapoda > Lithodidae > Lithodes > Lithodes maja. The sequence goes on along the minus strand of JBAKBP010031100.1, from coordinate 13,645 downwards.
TGCAAAATGAGGAAAGATCGCCTAAAAAGAAAGAGAAGACGAAGGCCAAGCAGGGAGGGGGGGCAACAAGGGAAGGTGAAACTGGTATCTGCCATGGACTGCTTGTAATACCTGCCAATGACAACAAGAAAAGACCTCAAAAGCGTTGCCGAGTGTGTTCCAAAGAGGGTAGGGCAAAATTCAGTAGGAAATATTGCCCTGCCTGCCCTCAGCAGCCTGGTCTGTGCTCGGTGGAGCACTATCAGGCTTGGCACTCCCAGTAGCACTCTGACACTCATGGTGCACCAGCCTCGGAGTGCACCACCTCACCTGCCGCGGTGCGCCTACCTTTGATCGCACCGCCGCGCCTACCTTTCATCGCACCGCCCTACTTCACCTACTTTCTACCTGTACCTACCTCATTGTCAATGGATCTCATCCACACTTACAAGGTGAGTAATACAATCATTATTGTCTTAATTATATATGTTTTTATGTCTCCAGCCATTATATTTATCTGTATAGTAAAGGATTAGTAAAGCAATTTGTTACGCATGTAATATTATATGTAAATTATTTTAACATATGATACACACATCTCATAGTCAATATCTACATGACAACATAAAAAAATAAGAAATATAGCCAAAATTAACGATGTAATGATAAAACATAAACTACCGCACGAACGAGCGGGAGCGCAGGAAAATTCGGTTTGGGAAGGGGAGGGTAGGACTCGCGCGGGTATGGTCCTGCGGTAAAGAAGGGGTTAAGGAGTGTGACCATTTTGGTTAAAGCTATTAATCCTGTACGAGTTGTTGTTGTTGTTGTTGTTCCCTAAGCTGCCTGGCCGAACAGCCCCGAGTCCCTGAGGAAGGCCATGGCCACGATCGGGCTTTCCCACAGAGCTCTCATTGAGTGTAGATTGTGTTGTTGGCGTAAGTGGTTGTGTGAAATGCAGTCTTCTATTATGTGTTTAATGGCATGGGGTGCTGTGTTACATCCCGGGCAGGCATCGACAACGGAGTCATCCAGTCTCTTCTGATAGCTCAGGAGAGCTGGATGGTGTCCGCATCTCAGCCTGGCCAGGTGGACTCTGTCCTCGTGAGGAAGGGAGGATTTGGAAGGATGGATTTCGGGAGGTCGTGCTTGCAGCTGCGTGTTGTCTGTGAGTGAGTGGATGGATCGGCGAGAGATATAAGTATGGATGTGCTTCTGGAAGGTGGTTCAGGGTGGGAGAGAGGACAGTAATTGTGTGTGATACCGTGTGCTGGGTGTTGTTTTGATATTTCTTGGTGTCTGTGGGTGTGTTGCCATGTAGTTTAGTGGGTGGTCTTGGTTCGTGGAGGCTACTGCCAGGAATTGAGTGCCTCTCATGATCACTGATCTTATGTATTGTTTATATACTGTGGTGGTAGTTTCTTTGTTGTGTCCAAATTTTGTGTGAGCAAGTGACCTGAGGGCGTTAAGTCTGGGTGTCATTTCTTTTTAATGTTTGTGGTGTGCTGTTTGAATGTCATATAAGTATCATATGTTACTCCTAGGATTTTGTGTGTGTGTGTATGTGTTAGGGGTGTGTTGTTTATGGTGAGTTGAGGGATGTATTTGTGTTCTCCTGTCCAGCTTGTGAGCAGGGTTGCGGTGGATTTGGCTGGGGGTAGATTAAGTCTGTTTGTAGTGCACCAGCCATGTAGTGTGTTGAGATAGGGTTGAAGGAGATCTGTTGCTCTTTTTGGGTCATGGTGTGTGCATGTGAGTGTTATGTCATCTGCATAGGAGGCTAAGTTTATTTGGGGCGTATTGGGTGTAGTTATATCGTGCATGTACAGATTGAAGAGTGCGGGCGATAGGACGGATCCTTGTGGGACTCCGTTTGGAAAGTTTCTGATTTTAGATGACTGACCGGCAAAAGATACGTGTGCACATCTGCCTGCTAGGAAGTTGGCCAGCCACCTTTTTGTGTTGTTGTGCATGTTTGTGTTGTAGATTTTGTTTGTTAGGTTGTGGCGGGGAATGGCATCGAAGGCTTTACTAATGTCGAGTGTGGTTAATAGTGATCTGTGTGGTGGTCTAGCTGAGTTGATGCCGTCAAAAGCTCTTTGTGTAAGGTCTGTGAGAAGAGTGTTTGTGGAGTGCAGTGGCCTAAAGCCATGTTGTGTTGGAGCTAGGGGTAGGTCGGGTGTAATTAGTTGTAACACTAGGCGTTCCATGACTTTGGAGGGGGAGCAAAGGAGTGTGATGGGGCGGTGTGAGGAGGGTAGCGTGGGGTCTTTGTTGGGTTTGGGGAATGTGGTGATGAGACCATGCTTCCAAATGTCTGGTATTGTGTTGTGTGAATAACTGTAGTTTGATATGTTAGTGAGTGCTTGTATGCCTTGTGGTCCCAGGTGTCTGAGGTGTATGTTGCTTATGTTGTCTAGGCCACAAGCGGGTGAGTGCTTGAGATTGTTGATGATAATTATGCTTTGTCTGGTGATTGGTGAAGGGTGTATAGTCAGGGTCTGTGGGGAATTGTCTCTTACGTCGGATGACACGTCGGTCGTCTTTGTGAGGTTTTAGGTGACTGGCATGTGAGAAGTGATTGATGAGAGTGTTTGCTTGTTGTTTACATGAAGGAGTAGAGTCTGTTGTTGTGATTGCAGCATGTGATTGTGTTGTGTTGCTGTTGGAAAGTGTGATGCTGTTTAGTGTTTTGTAGAGTTTTTTGGGGTTTATTTTGTGATCAAGTGTTTGTAGGAAGTTATTCCAATTTAGTTTTTGTTGTTCTTGTATTTTGTTGTTAGTTTGGGTGTTGAGTGCTTGGATTTGTTGTGTGATGTCTTGTGTGTAGGGTGCTGGGGAGTGTTTCAGTATGTTGCGTTGTCTGATGAGGTTTTGAATTTCTGGTGTGAAGTTGGGGTTCTGTCTTTTTCTGTTACCTCTTGGAATGTGTTTCTTGTCAGTGTTTTGGATAGTTTTATTGAGTATGTGTACAGCATTGTTGATGTTAGTGATGGGTGTACTGTTTAGAGTTGTGAAGTGTTGTTCTGTCTCATTTGTGAATGCTTCCCAGTTAGGTCTTTTATAATTGGTGTATGTGTGTTTGTGGTTAGCTGGGGTGAGTCTGGTTTTGGTGGTGATAATGATCGGGAGGTGGTCAGAGCCTAAGGTTCTTACCACCCTCCAGGATGTTGTGGGGGCGAGTTCTGGGGAGCTAAAGGTGATGTCTGGAGATGATGGGTTATAGAGGGCTTGGTGAGGAATATGGATGGATGTCGTTAAGGATGAAGAGGTTAACAGTTTGGTTTTGTAGTACCAGCCCTCTGTCTGTGTCGGGGTTGTCAACAAACCAGGCCGACGTCTTGGCGTTGAAGTCACCACCCAGAATGATGTGTGGGGTGTTTGTGATGTGTTATAAGTGTGGTCTGTATTCATTTGGTACTGTAGGGGATGTATGTGTTTATGATGGTTATGTTGGAGTTGTTGCCAGTGCGTATTTTAATTGATTGTATTTCTGTTGTGTTATCATTTGGGGGGAGGAGGGATTTGGTTTGTACACTGGTAACTATGTATGATATTTCTTTGTGTACCAGGGTGATGAGTCCACCGCCTCCACCGACAGCCCGGTCTTGTCTGATGGTGGTGAAATCATGAAATGTGGGTGTTTTTTGTGTTGTGCGGAGTTTTGTTTCTTGTAAGATGGCAATGTGTATGTTGTGTTGTTTGATGAAGTGTGAGAGTTTCTTTGTGTTGATGCCATCTATGTTCAATTGGAGAATGTTAATGTTATGTGCACGATGTATGTTGGGTGCTGCTGCACGAGAATGGGGTGGGGGTGAGGGAGGGGGTGGGGGTGGGGGTGAGGGAGGGGCTGGGGGTTGGGATGGGTGAGGTGGGGGTGGGGATTGGGGAGCAGATGGGGGTTGGAATGGATTAGGATGGGGTGTGGTATGTTGAGTTGAGGATGTGGATGGTATGGGAAGGTTAGGTGGGTTAGGGAGGAGAGGTGGACAGGTTTTAGGGGGGGGGAGTGGATGATATGGGAAGGTTAGGTGGGTTGGGGAGGAGAGGTGGTCGGGTTTTAGGCGAGGGATTTGACTGGGAGAGGGAGGGGCATGAGGAAAAGGTCCAGGTGTTCGTGTAGTGTTTCTTGGAGGCAAGTGTTGTGCAGGTGAAGTGGGTCCAGTTCCTGCATGAATTGCAGAGAACTGGACCATTAGTGTGGCGACTCGAAGCGATGGGTTTTGAGCAAGTTGGACATATTTATGTGTAGGTGGGTCCTGGGTTGCTCTCAATGTCTCTGGCTAGAAGAAGTCTTCGAGAAATGACAGCCGGAGAGTCATTTCTTGGTGTAGGAAAAACTGTGTGATGTGTGTGTGTGGTGTGAGGTGTAGAAATTCCCGGCGCGACCGAAGCCGCTCCAAGGACTCCTGTACGAGTAGGCATAATTGCCCGAAATTGCCTTCATTCCCTGCTCATTTTCATGCATAAGCAAAAGCCAGAGCGTAATACAATTATGTATTCGTGAAAGTACGGTAATAGCTTTCAAATTACTCCTGAATCATCCCTGTACGACGTCTGGTTTTCTTGTAAGGATCTTGCAAACGAAGGGCAAAATTGCTAAAAATTACCAAATCCGATAGGCCTAGGCGAAATCGCTAATAATTACCAATTATTTTCTGTTTTCGCTATGTGTGACGCTGCACATAAGTGAACTCTCTCTCACACAAACCTCAGTGTCGTGGCGGGGCCTGAAGGCTCCGGCTGACGTCCATCCGTGCTGCTTGCAAAAGATGGCCTGGCTCACAGGCTACAAAATAGCCGGAAAATCGTCTCCGTCATATGAGGGGCCCCGCGGGAATTGGGTTAAGAAGTGTGGTTGTTTTGATTATTTGATAGGGTCACCATAAGGGTAATGGTGTGGCATTTGTTCTGTACAGAAGCTTGGCCTTTTTGGTTGGGGCTTCTTAGGAATGTGACCTTTTTCGTTAGCCATGGAGAAACTGCAGAGGTACAAATTATTATAAGCAACCTCATGTTAAAAATATTGTATTGATTGTATGCGTGTATGCCCCGACAGAGGATATACTTGAAAGAAAGAAAGAGAAGTTCTGGATGAATGTGGAGGCATGCCTGGAGAAGTTTGACAAGAACGAAAGAATATTTCTGATTGGGGATATGAATGGTAAGGTGGGTGATAGGAAAGTTGAGGGAGTGGTGGGAGGGTGGGGGGTACCATCAGAGGTGAATGGGAATGGTAGTGCACTTGTGGACGTATGTGTGGGGAGGAGGCTGTGGATAGCCAACACCTTCTTCCGACACAGAATGATCCACAGGTACACATGGAAACGGATGTTGACGATGAAGGATAAGACAGTGGTGGAACGAAAGTCATTGATTGATTATGTATGTGTGGATGAACGAATGAAGAAATCTGTGATGGATGCTAGGGTGTATAGAGGGGTATTGGAGGGGGTCTGTCTGATCATTATGTAGTGGTAGCTAAGGTTAGGATACAAAAGAAGTGGGTGAGGAGAGCTGGAGGAAGGTGAGAGGAGGGTGGAATGGTGAGGAGGGTGGAGAGGTTGCAGGAGGAGGAAGTCAGGGAGGAGTACAGGAGAGCAGTGGAAAGACGACTAGGTGGGTTCGACCTGGAAGTTATGGAGGAAGTGGAGGAGATGAGCAAGGTGTTTAAGGATGAGATCTGTGCAGCATGTGAGGTGTGTGGAGTGAGGAGAAGAGGGAGGGGAGTGAAAGGTACAGCATGGTGGACAGAAGAGGTAAGAATAGCTGTGGAAGAAAAGAAGAAAGCATATAGAGAGTGGTTGGGTAGTAGAGGGAATGAAGATTCCGAGAGACAGAAACGAGCACCTGAGTGTAAAATGGAGGGAGAGTAAGAAACTGTTCTGGGAAGAAGTCAAGAAAGTTAGGGAAGGTAGCAAGGGAAACAGTAAGGGTGTGAAAGATAAGAATGGGAGAATGCTAGCCGAGAAGCAAGAGAGAGTCGAAAGATGGAGGGAGTACTTCAGTGAGTTGCTAAATGTAAGGAATGAAGAGCCAGCAAACATAGCTGGATATGGTATGGGAGGGAGAAGAAGAGAAGTAGTGGAGGAGGAGGTGGGGATCAGGAGGTCAGAAGTGTGGGAAGCCATGAAAAGAGTGAAGTTGGAGAAAGCACCAGGAACAGATGGAGTGTGTGGGGAAATGTTGAGGTATGGTGGTGAGATAGTGATAGAATGGGTATGGAAAATGTGCAAACTAGCATGGGAGAAGGGGAGTGCACCCGATGACTGGAAGACTGGCATAATAGTCCCCCTATATAAGGGCAAAGGGGAAAGAGGAGTGTGTGGTAACCACCGAGGAATATGTCTTCTAAACGTAGTAGGGAAGGTATACAGTAGGGTACCGGTAGTGATTGAGAGAGTGAGAGTGAGAACGGAGAAATGGATAGGCGACGAGCAGGGAGGTTTTTAGGAAGGGAAGAGGATGTGTAGATCAGATTTTTACCCTGAATTGTGTTGTGGAGAAGTATCTGGAGAAGAAACAAAAGGTGTATGTTGCCTTTATGGACTTGGAGAAGGCCTATGACAGAGTGGATAGAGAAGGTTTGTGGAAAGTACTTAGAATATACGGAGTAGAGGGCAAGTTGCTGAAAGCAGTGAAGAGCATGTATAAGGGTGTAAAGGCGGCAGTACGTGCGGAGAGTGAGCAGAGCGAGTTCTTTGACCTGAATGTTGGTTTGAAACAGGGGTGTGTGATGTCCCCGTGGTTGTTTACTGTATATATGGATGGAGTCATAAAAGAAATACTATCAAGAGCAGTGGATGTTGGTGTATCGCTGAAAAGGGAGGGAATTGAGTGGAAGCTACCTATACTGCTGTTTGCGGATGATACAGTTCTGATGAGTGATAATGAATGGGAGTTGCAGGGTCTGGTAAATGAGTTTGGAACAGTGTGCGAAAAACGGAACTTGAAGGTAAATGCGGGGAAGAGCAAGGTTATGGTCTTCGAAAGGGGTGAAGTCACAGAGTGTGCGGTGAAGCTGAACGGTCAGGCTATGGAGATCGTCAACTCTTTTAAGTATTTGGGCAGTGTGTTGAGTAAAGATGGGACTATGGATGAAGAAGTGCGGGAGACGGTACAACAGGGGAAGAGGGTTGTAGGAACGCTAAAAGCAGTAACAAGAAATAGGGTGGTCAGTATGGAAGTGAAGAAGTCCTTGCATGACAATGTGGTAATCCCGACACTGACTTACGGAAGCGAAGCATGGACGTTGGTTGAGAGACTCAGACCAAGAGTGAGAGCAGTGGAAATTAATTACTTAAGGAGTGCGTGCGGAGTTACATGGAGGGATAGACAGACTAATGAGGAAGTAAGAAGGAGGTGTGGTGTGGAGGTAGATGTGCTGGAAAGTGTGAAAAGGAACAACTTGAGATGGTTCGGCCATATGGAACGTATGGAAAGCGAGAGAATGACTAAGAGGGTGTATGAGAGCGAGGTGGAGGGACAGAGAGGGAGAGATAGACCGAATGAGAGGTGGAAGGATGGAGTGAGGAAGTACATGAACGAAGGCGGTGCTGGTTGGGGGGAGGGGCGTCGACTGACTGGGGACAGAGGTGCATGGGGGCGGTTCGTTTTTGGCCACCCCTTCGGGGATCACGGCGTCAGGCAATAGATGATAGATAGATGTTAAAAATATCTTATATATTTTTGTTTAGCTTTACTTGGCATTCCTCTTCCTCTATGTATCTAGCAATTTAACCCCCTCAAACTCCTTATGACGCGATGGTGTGGTAATTACCCCGGGCCAAAAAGCTCTAAAAGACGATAGAGTGATAACTCAAGCGAGCTTGAAATACGCAGGCGTTTCGTTCATGGTCACCCCTTCGGGGATCAAGGTGTCCGGCAATATATACCGGTAGGCTATAGATAAATTCATTTTTGGGCTATTTCTTCCATTTTATTTATCCTGTTAAAGTGCTTGATTGATTTTTGTGCTAATGTAGTTAGTATTTGGTGTAATTTCACATATTTCAGCTAAATCTGGAGAGCACATGCAATTTATTTGTGCATGTTCAGTAAATATTGCTGGGGAAAGGGTTAACGTATTCATCTTTTGGGGTATTTATTTTATGTTTTTATCCTGTTTCTGTGATTGATTGAGTTTTGTGCTAATGTAGTTGGTATTTGGTATAATTTTACATATTTTAGATAAATCAGAAGAGCACATCAATATATTTGGGCATTTTCAGTTAGTATTGCTGGGGAAACGGTTAACATACAGTATTCATCATAGGAAGGGAATAGGATGTGTAGCTCAGATCTTTGCCCTGAAATATGTTGTGGAGAAATAACTTGAGAAGGGACAAAAGTTGTATGCTGCCTTCATGGACTTGGAGAAGGCCTATGACAGAGTTGATAGAGAAGGTACCAGTATGTAGAAAGTACTTGGAATATACGGAGCAGATAGCAAGTTGCTGAAAGCAGTGAAAAGCATGTATGAGGGTGCAAAGGTGTCAGTATGTGTTGAGAATGAACAGAGCGAGTTCTTTGATCTGAATTTTGGGTTAAAGAAAGGGTGTGTGATGTCCCTGTGGTTGTTCAATATATACTGAACTGTATATGGATGGAGTCATAAAAGAAATGCAAGGATGAGCAGTGGATGTTGGTGTACCACTAATAAGGGAAGGCAACGAGTGGAATGACAGAGTTGATAGAGAAGGTATGTGGAAAGTACTGTACCGAGAATATATGGAGTAGATGGCAAGTTGCTGAAAGCAGTGAAGAGTATGTATGAGAGTGCAAAGGTATCAGTACGTGTGAAGAATGAACAGAGGGAGTTCTTTGATCTGAATGTTTGGTAAAGCAAGGGTGTGTGATGTCCAGATGGTTGTTCTATATATATACAGTATATGGATGGAGTCATAAAAGAAATACAAGGAAGAGCAGTGTACTGTGTACTGCTGTTTGCTGATGATATGAATGGGAGTTGCAGGGTCTGGTAAATATTTTTGGAACAGTGTGCGAAAAATGGAATCTGAAGGTAAATGCGGGGAAGAGCAAGGTTATGGTCTTCGAAAGGGGTGAAGCCACAGAGTGTGAGGTGAAGTTGAACGGTCAGGCTATGGAGATTGTCGGCTCATTTAAGTATCTTGGCAGTGTACAGAGTAAAGATGGGAGTATGGATGAAGAAGTGTGGGAGAGGGTGCAACAGGGGAAGAGGGTTGTAGGAATGCTGAAAGCAGTAACATGAAATAGGGCGGTCAGCATGGAACTGAAGAAGTCATTGCATGACAGTGTGGTAATCCCGACACTGACTTACGGAAGCGAAGCATGGACGTTGTTGGAGAGATTCAAACCAAGAGTGAAAGGGATGGAAATGAGTTACTTGAGAAGTGTGTGCAGAGTTACATGGAGGGATAGACAGACGAATGAGGAAGTACGAGAGAGGTGTGGTGTGAATGTACTGGAAAGTGCGAAAAAGAACACCTTGAGATGGTTCGGCCATGTGGAACGTATGGGAAGCGAGAGAATGACTAAGAGTGTGTACGAGTGAGGTGGAAGGACAGAGGGAGAAATAAACCGAGAGAGAGGTGGAAGGATGGAGTTAAGAAGTATATGCGTGAAAGCGGTGCTGGATGGGAGGAGGGGCGTCGACTGACTGGGGACAGAGGTGCATAGGGGTGTTTCGTTCGTGGCCAATCCTTCGGGGATCAAGGCGTCCGTCAATAGATAGATAGATAAATTCATCTTTAGGGCTATTTCTTACATTTTCTTTATCCTGTTAGTGTACTTTATTAAATTTGTTGGTAATTGGTGTAATTTTACATATTTCAGATAAAGGATGTCGACAGAATAACAAATGTTGAGCTGAAGAGACGTTTAGGTATAAAGAGTATTAGCGAGGAGATGCGTACAAGTAAACTGGGATGGTATGGACATGTGGAGAGAATGGATGAACAAAATTGGGTGAAAAGATGCAGGTCTTCGATTGTGGAGGGAGCTGCACCAAGGGGTGGACCGAGTAAGACCTGGGATCGGACTATACGTGCCGATCTCAAATCCAAAAACTTGACAAGTAAAGCATCCCTTAACAGGGTTGCCTGGAACGCCGCCATTAGGAAAAGAGACTGAAACTGCACATCTGTGTGGAGCACTCAGTCTTAAAATGTTATGTACATATGTATGTATAAATCTGAAGAGCACATGCAATCTATTGAGGCATTTTCAGTCAGTATTGCTGGGTAAAGAGTTAACATTAATCTTTTGGAGTATTTCTTCCATTTATTTATCCTGTTAGTGAGTTTTATTGATTTCAGTGCTACTGTAGTGGTATTTGGTGTAATTTTACATATTTTAGATAAATCTGAAGAGGACATGCAATATATTTGGGCATTTTCAGTCAGTATTGCTGGGGAAACGGTTAGCATACTGTAGTCATCTTAGGAAGGGAAGAGGATGTGTAGCTCAGATTTTTGCCTGGAAATGTGTTGTGGAGAAATATCTGGAGAAGCGACAAAAGTTGTATGCTGCATTTATGGAGTTGGAGAAGGCCTATGACAGAATTGATAGAGAAGGTATGTGGAAAGTACCGGTACCGGTACTGAAAATATACGGAGTAGATGGCAAGTTGCTGAAAGCAATTAAGAGCATGTATGAGGGTGCAAAGGTGTCAGTATGTGTGGATAATTAACAGAGCGAGTTTTTTAATCTGAATGTTGGGTTAAAGCAAGGGTGTATGTGATGTCCCGATGGTTGTTCAATATATACCAGTACAGTATATGTATGGAGTCATGAAAGAAATACAAGGAAGAGCAGCGGATGTTGGTGTACCGCTGATAAGGGAAGGAAACGAGTGGAAGTTGCCTCAACAGTACAGTACCGGTACTACTGTTGCTGACAACACAGTTCTGATGAGCGATAGTGAATGGGAGTTGCAGGGTCAGGTAAATATGTTTGGAACAGTGTGTGAAAAACGGAATCTGGAGGTAAATGCTAGGAAGAGCAATAGTATGGTCATTGAAAGGGGTGCAACCATAGAGTGTGAAGTGAGGTTGAACGGCTATGAAGAATGTCAGCTCATTTAAGTATTTGGGCAGTGTGTTGAGTAAAGATGTGAGTAGGCCTATGGATGAAGAAGTGTGGGAGAAAGTGTAACAGGGGAAGAGCGTTGTAGGAACTCTGAAAGCAGTAAGAAGAAATAAGGTGATCAGCATGGAAGTAAAGAAGTCCTTGCATGACAGTGTGGTAATCCCGACATTGACTTATGGGAGGGAAGCATGGACGTTTCTGACTGGGATTCATCATTGATAATCATCGGTTATGCTAGTTGGAAAATTAGTGGGGTAGAATGTAGAGTTCGGGTGTACCGCCAGCCTTGTTTACACTACGCGGAGCGGCAGCGGATGCTGGCCATCATGTTCCTGTCTATTTGACTGCTTTTGGATACAATAATAGGTTGAGGGGGGTCACCCCCCCATGACATATTGTCATCATCATATATATTGCTAGCAGGAGGCAAATAACCGAAAAAAACGCCTTCAAAATAGACGCGAACTAAAGGCTGGTTCACACATAGCCGAGTCGGTGCGCGAGTCCAACACGAGTGATGAAATTTTGCTATTCAGCAATGATTCGTCGATACTCCTCAACACTCGTAAAGACTCGTGCTACGCTCGTGTATACTCGACACACTCGTGGGTACTCGCCACGGGGTCCAAAAATGTCATGCATGCATGAAATTTTTGGGTCCCGTGGCGAGTACCCATGAGTGTGGCCTAAATACGTGTAGACTCGTGTACATACGTGTTAACTCGTGTTTGGCTCTGAATAACTCTTCGTTATTCGTGTTAACTCGTGTTGACTCGTGTAAACCCGTGTAACACTCTTTGGTGATTCGTCGCTTTGCGTCATCATTTCGACGTTGACGAAGCAACACGTGTCTACACGCAACAACACGTATGTAACACATATGCAACACGTATCAACAAGAGTAGAAAGCACGAATGTGAGTGCCAAAATTTGGTGCCCCCATGATGCCAGAGTTTACACGATTCAAACACAAGTGAAAACACGAGTAAACAAGAGTAAACACGATCCACTGAGAAAAAAACACGAGTGTAACACGAAAAAGCAAGTGTCATTTGAAATACCGTTATTTCAAAAATGTAGGAAGAATCAACGAGAGTTTACACGGATGTAACACGAGTCAACACGTTGTCAGAGATCCAACGAGAGTCAACGCGTTGTCTTTCGTGTTGATCCGTATAAAAATCGTGTTGATCCGTGTAACAATCGCGTTGACTCGTCCATACTCTTTGTTTACGTGCCCTGGAATGTGGCCATTATTTTTCAAATTTTTGACACTCGTGTTGGGTTCGTGTTACACTCGTTTTGACTCTCAATTACTCGTACAGACTCTTGCATGAACACGTGTTGACTCGTATTGAATCGAGTGAACTCGTGTTACACTCTCCTTGACTCGGGAACAATTGCTACTCGCGGCCGACTCAGCCTCCAGCGACGGCGATAATCGACGAGTGTGACTCGTGTTGGACTCGCGCACCGACTCGGCTATGTGTGAACCAGCCTTTAACCACGGTGATCGACATATGTAAACATTACGGCGGCGGTGTCGGCGTCGGACACTTGCGATAATGTTCCCGTCTATTTTGAATGCCATTGGATATAATAATATGTTGAGGGGGGGCTTTGCCCCCTGACGTGTTGTCATCATCATATATATTGCCAGTAGTGGGCAAACAACCAAAAAAATTGCCGCAAAGCCCTCCCCTCAACATATTATTGTATCCAATGGCAGTCAAAATAGACGGGAACATGATGGCAAGCTTCCGTCGCCGCTCTGCGCAGTGTAAACAATGGTGGCGGTTCGCCCGAACTCTACATTCTACCCGGCTAGGCCTACATTATAGGCTACAATAAATAAGTAGGCTAGGCTATTTTTTCTATAGGCTATGCCTAGTCTAATAATACAATTTAAGGTAGCATTCAAGTTGACTACAGCAAGACTTACCCTTGACCAGGTATAGGCTATCCTAGTGTTTAATAGGCCTATACCCCTTTGAAAGGACATTAGCCTAGTCTAACCTAACAACCTTACCTAACCTATTATAGTAGGCTATTATGGGTGGGGGCTGCTGCCCCCACACCCCAATTTTTGGTGTATTTGTCTATTTTGTCTGTGAAGTGGGAATTTTTTCAATTTGTCGATAACGAAAATCCTCCATGCGGACTATAGCTTATGGAGAAAAATATGGCGAATCTATTGTTGCCTATTATCTCTAATAAATTGTTTCTCATAATGCTGCAGTAGTGTCGTTTAAAATACCAACCATTTAATTGTGTGCCTTTAAAAATGACCTAAATTAGGCTATAGGCTACTGGAAGATTAGAAGAATCTTTAAGAAAGACTAGGTTAGGGTTATTGTCGTGCCAAAGCTAGATTATAGCCTAAATATAAAAGGAAGTGAATAAAATTAAATATGCCGAAAAAAATCGACGTCATAATAGACGCGAAGTTAACCGCGACGATCGCCCTATGTAAACATGACGACCGTACACCCGGTAACTACATCCATCCCATTAAAAGTTACTGTGGGACACCAAATATGTTGAGGGGGTCTCTGCGGCTCTGCCCCCCCACGTCGGCCCGTCACGTATTATGATG
>JBAKBP010031099.1:0-24871 GCA_037953745.1 Lithodes maja | reverse complement strand
CAAGCTAAACAAAATAAACCCACCATGACCCTCCTTCAAGATATTTTCTTACATTTTTCAATAGGAAAAATTGTCCCGGCCTAAGGCCGGTTCCTCTTGAATTACAGGTTCGCTATCGCTCGCCTGAAAATAAAATCGACACCTGAATGACACATAAAGTCTTAATTTTGACAAAGAAATGGGGCGAAAGGTCTTTAAATCGGCAAACTAATGGGCCGATTGTCTTACAATCTGAAAACTAAATGGGCTAAACATGAGGAAGAAAGGGCACCAGAAAATACGACCCATCTCTCCTCAATATGGCCCCGAGGACTGTCAATATTCTTATTCTGGTACAAGAGAGAGAGAGAGAGAGAGAGAGAGAGAGAGAGAGAGAGAGAGAGAGAGAGAGAGAGAGAGAGAGAGAGAGAGAGAGAGAGAGAGAGAGAGAGAGGTTTATAGCGATAGTATAGAAAATAGGTTAAGTACGGTTACTAAATGAGGTGCTTAAGGAAATTGACAGACTGAAACCTCAGAAGTCGCCTGGTCCTGATGAGGTATAATTATGCTAGAGTATTAAAAGAATGCAGATATGAGTTAAGTTACCCATTAACATTTCTATTTAACAAGTCATTAGAAACAGGTATAGCTCCAGAAGCTTGGAAGCTTATAAATGTAGTTCCGATCTTAGAGAGAGAGAGAGAGAGAGAGAGAGAGAGAGAGAGAGAGAGAGAGAGAGAGAGAGAGAAGAGAGAGAGAGAGAGTGAGAAATTACACACTTCATTGAATATTTACGGTACTTCGACGAAATAATATACTGAAACAATCCTTTCAAACACATGCCTGAGTCATAGCTTTCCCTCATTTAACGTTCACGGATTTGAGTTTATCCGTCAGTCAGTCAGTAGCCAGCCCTGACTCCCACATGTGGTAGGGAGGATCAGCAAAATACTCGAGAAAGGAACAAGAGGTGACAGGAGAAGAACGCATAACAGTTCGCCCAGACTACCTTCAAACTAATGCTTGATAGTTAGTTTAATTATTGTTGAGGATTTGCTTGATGTTTCCATTTTCAAGCAATGTATTTTACTTTGTCACCTGGACTAACAAAAACGCATTCTCACACTTCCTTCACACTAAACAAATGCTCACCCGGACCCCCTACATGCTAAATTTGTAAATTTTTCGATATTTTATATAATTATTGTTGAGGATTTTGCTTCACATATTGTCATTTTCGAGCAATGTATTTTACTTTGTCTCTTAGACTATAAGCAGCGCCAACGAACTTGACGACAATAATCGTGTACCCTTAGCTTCTTATAACTCAAAAGGGCCCAAAGCAAACTGGCTGTAAATACCCACACCTATTTCTTGGTGGGCTCTTCCCAAATTATAGAAATGTCGGCTGGATTGCTTTCATTCAGTTTGAGTTATGAGAAGTTAAGGGGTCGAGATTATTGTCAAGTTCGTTGGCGCTACCTATAACAGAAACGTATTCTCAAACTTGGTTCAAACTAAAAAAAAATGCTCACTCGGACACCCTACATGCTAAATTTGTACATTTTTTCGATAAAAAAAATTCTCGGCCGAAGGGCGATTTGTTTAAAGATTCAGGCTCGCTATCGCTCGCCTGGAAAATATCGACTGTTAAATAGGTTGAAGCATCTTACTGTCGCCAAACTAATGAAGTGAAACGTCTTAACCCTTTCCGACATATGACGCAATTTTGAGCCTATTGGGGATACTTTAAAGCCTTTGTTACCACCAGGGGTATTTAGAAACCATTAGTTTAGTTACTTCAACCTCTGCAGTTGTCTTTGAGTTAGCTGTGGGCAGAAAACTAATTTTGGAGAGGTAATTATAAGAGTGAGAGAACTCTATTTCTTATTGCTAATCTGGTACCCTCTGCGTCATATGAGCGTGAAAGGGTTAATATCACCAAACTAACGGGGTGAAACGTCATATTTTCGCCAAACTAATGTCACTCTCGTAAAATAACACAGAGCATCAATAACATCGCCTCCCGGTAGCCAAAACACCTGTCAAACTCCGCTATCGATTTCGGATGTCGGCAGAAACGCATTTGGATTTTTGACTATTTTGCGCCGACTCTTGAAAATGCTTCAGGCAGGTTTGAAGGGATTTATTCTCTCTCTCTCTCTCTCTCTATATATATATATATATATATATATATATATATATATATATATATTATTTGTTTAACCCTTAGAGGATCCGATTACGCGTTTCTTTCTTCAAGGCGAGTGACCTGCTTTTTTCTCTCCTTTTCTCTCTTTCTCTGGCTTGTATCCATTTGGCCCCATTCAGCCTACTTTTTAAAGACGTTTATCCCCATCCAGGTGTCGATTCTTTTTTGTTTTTGTTTTTTTGACAGCACGCTAAATTTGTATATTTTTCGATAGAAAAATTTCTCCGGCGAAGCCGGATTTCTCCATACAATGCTGGCTCGCTAACGCTCGCCAGGAAGTAATCGACACCTGGGTGTGGATAAACGGCTTTAAAACAGTTGGCTGAAGGGGGCCGAATTGATACAAACCAGAGAAAGAGGGAGAGAGAGAAAAACACGAGGTGGGCTCCCTTAAACTATCTTACTAATATTAACACGAAACTGTCTCACTAATCCTTTCAAGATCCGATTACGCATTTCATCTCTGTTTTCTAGTTATTTCTAAACGATTTCATTCATGTTAAGGGGGGTCACCTGCATTATTTTATCTTTCTCTCCTTTTCTCTCTTTCTCTGACTTGTATCCATTCGGCCCCATTCAGCCAACTGTTTTAAGACGTTTATCCCTATCCAGGTGTAGATTTCTTCCTGGCGAGCGATAACGAGTCAGCATTGTATGGAGAAATCCGGCTTCGCCGGAGACATTTTTCTCTCGAAAAATGTAGAAATTTAGCTTACTGTAAAATACAAATATATATATGCTGGCTCGCTACCGCTCGCCAGGAAAATATTGACACCTGGATGGGGGTAAACGTCCTAAAACAGTAGGCTGAATAGGGCCGAATGGATACAAGCCAAAGAGAGAGGGAGAAAAAGAGGAAAACAGCGAGGTGGGCTCCCTTAAGAAAGGGTATATGGAAGTCAGATGGTTAATCAAGATAGTCTTAGGGATTCCCACCGATTCTTCCTAAACTGTATAAGATCGTCTAATGATAGCCAGCATATATTGTCAAAACGCGTCATGATCTTCTAATGGCTAAAACACACTTGGGACAATATGTATTTTAGGTCACGTATGGGATATATTATTCTAATAGTTAACTATAGCGTTGTCTTACAGTATTAGTCACCGCAGTACATGTCGCGAGCCGTGGCATAATAGTCTATTCGCTGTAAGTAGGCGATAAATCATGACCTCTATCCTCTGAAATTCAAAAAGGGATAGAGCAAATTGGTTTTAAATTTCCCATCTATTCCTTGGCGGACTCTTCCCAAATGGTAGAAATATTAACTCAATTACTCTAGTCGTTTTTGAGATACAGAGGTTTGAGGTCATGATTTCTCGCCTACTTACAGCGAATAGACTATAGTCAGTAGAACGTTGGCTGCTCATCAAAGGGTAGGCGGATCGACTCCCCACTGTCATAAAGTTATTGGTAGATGACAAGCCCGGGCAAATTGACCTAGCGATTCGATTCGTGACAAACGCTTAATGTTCATGGCCATCCCCTTCTCGGGAATTACGGCTTCTGGCCAAAAATAAATAAAATAAAATAAATAAATACATAAGTAAATAAATAAATAGAAAATAATAATAATAATAATAATAATAAAATAATAATACAAATACATGCCTTTATCACTGCAAATTAAATTATTTTGTCGTTAGACTTTGTGGGTTAAATAAGAGTGAAAACAAAACAGGCGGCCATCTTGAATCAGTGGAAAACTACCTGTGTCCACTTTTCCAACGTATGTTTAGTATTTTGTCATGCTCTATATCAATGGTAAGACCAGCGGGTCACCCGCACCCAGGTTCTGAACGTTAGGTTGTTAGGTTAGGTTAATGACATGCTATGATTTTGGGGGAGCATATTTTAACATTGCTAAATAATGGGTAAACATGCATTTGCAGACGGAAAAACACCGAAAAACACACAAACCAATTAAAGAACTGATGCACAAGAAGAACAGAAACACATACGTGACCTAAAATACATACTGACCCAAACTGGCACACAAAACACGAGAAAGCAACAGAGAAGATAAACCTTATTATTGCCGGCGGAAAAATAAGGTCAAATTTTACGATAGGCCAGCGAGAATACAAGGCGGATCAAAGGCCACATTATTCCTCCTTATGTGTTTTTTTTTTTTTTTTTTTTTTTTTTTTTAAGGGATGAGGTCACGAGGAACCTATTTACCCTGGCATAGACCTATTTTACTGTTAGGCGATCAGAACAGAGGCAAGGGGTGTGAGGAGATTGCCCAACTATCTCCACCAGCCGAGAATCGAACTCGGTCCTCCCGGTTAGAAACCGAGCGCTCTACCAATATCGCTACTGGTCACCCCTTTCCTCCTTATGTTTACATCATGACTTACGAGCTCCGCCGCCAGGGGAGCTACGGTACAAAGCCATAGGTGAGAGACTGTGGTTACCTTGGTATGTACGGTATATATCCATCGGTAGAGAGACTGTTGCTACCTTGGATTTTACGGTATATAATCATCGGTAGAGATATTTTTGCTGTATTGGTTTGTATGGTATCAGGTCAGGTGAAGGTATTGAGGGATAAGCTACGTTTACAACGGCACATCGTAGGTACTTTCTACTTTTTCCTATTTTCTGAAGAGTGTAGAGATGGGAGAAGGGGTGTTGGAGAGAGAGGAAGCTGTTGGAGTGGCTTTGCTATATGTGTTATTAGTCTGTATATACAGTAGTCATCGGTGTGAGACTGGTGCTAGCTTGGTTTGTACGGTATATAGTCATCGGTGTGAGACTGGTGCTATCTTGGTTTGTACGGTATATAGTCATCGGTAGAGAGACTGGTGCTAGCTTGGTTTGTACGGTATATAGTCATAGTCATCGGTAGAGAGACTGATGCTATCTTGGTTTGTACGGTATATAGTCATCGGTGTGAGACTGATGCTAGCTTGGTTTGTACGAAATATAGTCATCGGTAGAGAGACTGGAGCTAGCTTGGTTTGTACGGTATATAGTCATCGGTGTGAGACTGGTGCTATCTTGGTTTGTACAGTATATAGTCATCGGTAGAGAGACTGGTGCTAGCTTGGTGTGTACGGTATATAGTCGTCGGTAGAGAGACTGATGCTAGCTTGGTTTGTACGGTATATAGTCATCGGTGTGAGACTGATGCTAGCTTGGTTTGTACGGTATATAGTCATCGGTGTGAGACTGGTGCTATCTTGGTTTGTACGGTATATAGTCATCGGTAGAGAGACTGATGCTATCTTGGTTTGTACGGTATATAGTCATCGGTGTGAGACTGATGCTATCTTGGTTTGTACGGTATATAGTCATCGGTGTGAGACTGATGCTAGCTTGGTTTGTACGGTATATAGTCATCAGTGTGAGACTGTTGCTATCTTGGTTTGTACGGTATATAGTCATCGGTGTGAGACTGATGCTATCTTGGTTTGTACGGTATATAGTCATCGGTGTGAGACTGTTGCTAGCTTGGTTTGTACGGTATATAGTCATCGGTAGAGAGACTGATGCTATCTTGGTTTGTACGATATATAGTCATCGGTAGAGAGACTGATGCTAGCTTGGTTTGTACGGTATATAGTCATCGGTGTGAGACTGATGCTAGCTTGGTTTGTACGGTGTATAGTCATCGGTGTGAGACTGTTGCTATCTTGGTTTGTACGGTATATAGTCATCGGTAGAGAGACTGATGCTAGCTTGGTTTGTACGGTATACAGTCATCGGTGTGAGACTGATGCTAGCTTGGTTTGTACGGTATATAGTCATCGGTGTGAGACTGTTGCTATCTTGGTTTGTACGGTATATAGTCATCGGTAGAGAGACTGATGCTATCTTGGTTTGTACGGTATATAATCATCGGTAGAGAGATTGATGCTAGCTTGGTTTGTACGGTATATAGTCATCGGTGTGAGACTGATGCTAGCTTGGTTTGTACGGTATATAGTCATCGGTGTGAGACTGATGCTAGCTTGGTTTGTACGGTATATAGTCATCGGTAGAGAGACTGATGCTAGCTTGGTTTGTACGGTATATAGTCATCGGTAGAGAGACTGATGCTAGCTTGGTTTGTACGGTATATAGTCATCGGTGTGAGACTGATGCTAGCTTGGTTTGTACGGTATATAGTCATCGGTGTGAGACTGATGCTATCTTGGTTTGTACGGTATATAGTCATCGGTGTGAGACTGTTGCTAGCTTGGTTTGTACGGTATATAGTCATCGGTAGAGAGACTGATGCTAGCTTGGTTTGTACGGTTTATAGTCATCGGTAGAGAGACTGTTGCTATCTTGGTTTGTACGGTATATAGTCATCGGTGTGAGACTTGCTATCTTGGTTTGTACGGTATATAGTCATCGGTAGAGAGACTGATGCTATCTTGGTTTGTACAGTATATAGTCATCGGTGTGAGACTGGTGCTATCTTGGTTTGTACGGTATATAGTCATCGGTAGAGAGACTGATGCTATCTTGGTTTGTACGGTATATAGTCATCGGTAGAGAGACTGATGCTATCTTGGTTTGTACGGTATATAGTCATCTGTGTGAGACTGGTGCTATCTTGGATTGTACGGTATATAGTATATAGTCATCGGTGTGAGACTGGTGCTATCTTGGTTTGTACGGTATATAGTCGTCGGTGTGAGACTGATGCTATCTTGGTTTGTACGGTATATAGTCATCGGTGTGAGACTGGTGCTATCTTGGTTTATACGGTATATAGTCATCGGTGTGAGACTGGTGCTATCTTGGTTTCTACGGTATATAAGTCATCGGTGTGAGACTGGTGCTAGCTTGGTTTGTACGGTATATAGTCATCGGTAGAGAGACTGTTGCTATCTTGGTTTGTATGGTATATAGTACAAAGGGTACAAAGGAGTACAAAGGAAATCAAGCAACAACAGGTCTAGTGACCCTTCTAGGTTGCTTGTCCTCCAAAACACTGAGGATCAAGTGTCCAAACAGTGGTTTAGAGTGGGTAAGGGAACATTGGAAAGGGAATTACTGCCCTGGAACTAATGTCCGTGGCAGGATTAGGAAGTTAGTAGAGGACAGATGGGTTAGTAACTGAGGGGGGGATACAATAAAGTTATTCATTTACAAACGCAGTCAGTCGCGGGTTTAATGAGAGATATTTGTCTATGCGGAGTTTAAATGAATCAACGGTGATGCAGTCTATAACGTTTCGGGGAAGCCCATTCCACAAGTTTACAACTCGATTGAAGAAGAAATTCTTAGATTCGTGCGAGTTAAAAGATTTACCAATAATTTTGCAACCATTTCCCCGCGTGTAATTAGATTGGTCGATAGTGAAGTACTTACTACAGTTCATATTGTCGATGCCTTTGATGATTTTGAACACTTGAATTAAGTCACCTCTTAATCTGCGCTGGGTTAAAGGAAATAGATTTAATTCTCTAAGACGCTCTTCGTATGGTTTGTTCTTTAGGCTAGGTATCATTTTGGTAACTCTACGTTGATCTCGTTCTAGCTTGTTTATATCTTTTTGGTAATAAGGGCACCAGGATTGAACGCAGTATTCCAGAAGAGGGCGGACTAAGGAATTGTAAAGGGTTAGGATAACTTCTTTGGATTTATGCTCAAATGACCTGCCTATAAAGCCAATTATTTTGTTTGCCTTCTTAACAACTTCTGAACATTGTTGACTCGGTTTTAGGTTACTCGATATTGTTACTCCCAGATCGGTTTCTCTGTTTACATTCTTAAACTGAATGCCATTCATCGAATAGTTTGCTTTCTCATTTAGGTATCCGACATGTAGTACTTTACATTTATCCGCATTGAAACTCATTTGCCAAATTTGGGCCCAACATGACAATTTATCTAGATTGTGTTGCATATCGTCAACTTGTTCTTTTGAGAGTACGCTATTTGCAATTTTTGTATCGTCAGCAAATTTTGAGATTGTACAGGTGAGACCCTCATCTATGTCGTTGATGTAAATTAGAAAGAGAATTGGTCCTAGTACCGATCCCTGGGGTACCCCGCTACTTACATTGGTCCATTTAGATGCCTTACCGTTTATGACTACCCTTTGCTTTCTGTTGCTGAGCCAATTTTCTATCCATTTCAACACACCGTCTTGTATTCCATGCGCTTTTAGTTTTAGCAGTAAACGTTTGTGGGGAACTTTGTCAAAGGCCTTTTGAAAATCAAGGTATATATAATATCTACAGCTTTACTCTCATCGTAGAGGTTGAGGATATCGTGGAAGAAGTCTAAGAGGTTTGTTAAACAGGAACGTTTTTTACGAAAGCCGTGTTGAGTATCTTTAAGTATGTTATTTTCCTCTAAGTGATTTACGAGTCTGTCTCGTATGACCGTTTCTAGCATTTTACAAACAACTGAGGTTAAGCTAATTGGACGATAGTTACTGGGTAGGGATTTGCTGCCTTTTTTGAATATCGGTGTTACGTTGGCTAGCTTCCACTGATCAGGCATAGTTCCAGACTGCAAGGATTTATTGAATAGTAATGTCAGTGGTTTGGAGAGCTCATCCTTAGCTTCCTTTAGAACTCTAGGCGAGATTGTATCAGGTCCTGGCGTTTTATTTACCTTGAGTTTATCTAAACAATTCAATACTTCTCTCTCTGTAACGGTGATATTGCTTAGAACATCTGAATTATCAATCTGAATCGGCGATGGTGTAGGGATATCACTGAGGTCTTCTGTTGTAAAAACTGATGCAAAGAAGGTATTGAGGGCATTACTCAGTTGTACTTCGTCTTTGGTGTATTCTCCATTTTCATCGACTAACGGTCCAACAGTTGAAGTAACTACTTTTTTCTTTCTGATATAACTATAGAATTCTTTCGGGTTTGTTTTACTTTGATTCGTAATATGTAACTCTAAGGTCTTTTTACTCTGCTTAATTAACTTTTTGGCTTTGCGTCGTAGCTCTACAAATTTCACCCGTTCTTCGTCATTTTGTGAGGATTTTAATCTATCATTAGCAAAGTTTTTAGCAAGTAGAGAGTTTGAAATATCTTTATTCCACCATTTGGGCTTATTATTATGGCCTGGACGCCGTATTTTCGATGGTATGCAGTCTTGCACTGCTTTTAGGTAAGTGGTTTCGAATAACTTCCAAGATGTATTTATGTCGTTATTGTTAATTAAAAAGCTCCAGTCATCGGTGTGAGACTGGTGCTAGCTTGGTTTGTACGGTATATAGTCATCGGTAGAGAGACTGATGCTATCTTGGTTTGTACAGTATATAGACATCGGTGTGAGACTGTTGCTATCTTGGTTTGTACGGTATATAGTCATCGGTGTGAGACTGGTGCTATCTTGGTTTGTACGGTATATAGTCATCGGTAGAGAGACTGGTGCTATCTTGGTTTGTACGGTATATAGTCATCGGTAGAGAGACTGTAGTTAGCTTGGTTTGTAAGGTATAGTCATCAGTGGAGAGACTGTGGTTAGCTTGGTTTGTAAGGTATATAGTCATCGGTAGAGAGACTGGTTACCTTGGTTAGTACGGTACATAGTCATTGGTAGAGAGACTGTGGTTAGCTTGGTTTGTACGGTATATAGTCATCGGTGGAGAGACTGTGGTTAGCTTGGTTTGTAAGGTATATAGTCATCGGTAGAGAGACTGTGGTTACCTTGGTTTGTACGGTATATAGTCATCGGTAGAGAGACTGATGCTAGCTTGGTTTGTACGGTATATAGTCATCAGTAGAGAGACTGTGGTTACCTTGGTTTGTACGGTATATAATCATCGGTAGAGAGACTGTTGCTAGCTTGGTTTGTACAGTATATAGTCATCGGTAGAGAGACTGATGCTATCTTGGTTTGTACGGTATATAGTCATCGGTAGAGAGACTGATGCTATCTTGGTTTGTACAGTATAAAGTCATCGGTAGAGAGACTGATGCTATCTTGGTTTGTACGGTTTATAGTCATCGGTAGAGAGACTGGTGCTATCTTGGTTTGTACGGTATATAGTCATCGGTAAAGAGACTGGTGCTATCTTGGTTTGTACGGTATATAGTCATCGGTAGAGAGACTGTTGCTATCTTGGTTTGTATGGTTTATAGTCATCGGTAGAGAGACTGGTGCTATCTTGGTTTGTACGGTATATAGTCATCGGTAGAGAGACTGGTGCTATCTTGGTTTGTACGGTATATAATCATCGGTGTGAGACTGTTGCTATCTTGGTTTGTACAGTATATAGTCATCGGTAGAGAGACTGATGCTAGCTTGGTTTGTACAGTACATAGTCATCGGTGTGAGACTGATGCTAGCTTGGTTTGTACGGTATATAGTCATCGGTGTGAGACTGTTGCTATCTTGGTTTGTACGGTATATAGTCATCGGTAGAGAGACTGTGGTTACCTTGGTTTGTACGGTATATAATCATCGGTAGAGAGACTGTTGCTAGCTTGGTTTGTAAAGTATATAGTCATCGGTAGAGAGACTGATGCTATCTTGGTTTGTACGGTATATAGTCATCGGTAGAGAGACTGAGGCTATCTTGGTTTGTACAGTATAAAGTCATCGGTAGAGAGACTGATGCTATCTTGGTTTGTACGGTTTATAGTCATCGGTAGAGAGACTGGTGCTATCTTGGTTTGTACGGTATATAGTCATCGGTAAAGAGACTGGTGCTATCTTGGTTTGTACGGTATATAGTCATCGGTAGAGAGACTGTTGTTATCTTGGTTTGTATGGTTTATAGTCATCGGTAGAGAGACTGGTGCTATCTTGGTTTGTACGGTATATAGTCATCGGTAGAGAGACTGGTGCTATCTTGGTTTGTACGGTATATAATCATCGGTGTGAGACTGTTGCTATCTTGGTTTGTACAGTATATAGTCATCGGTAGAGAGACTGATGCTAGCTTGGTTTGTACAGTATATAGTCATCGGTGTGAGACTGATGCTAGCTTGGTTTGTACGGTATATAGTCATCGGTGTGAGACTGTTGCTATCTTGGTTTGTACGGTATATAGTCATCGGTAGAGAGACTGATGCTATCTTGGTTTGTACGGTATATAATCATCGGTAGAGAGACTGATGCTAGCTTGGTTTGTACGGTATATAGTCATCGGTGTGAGACTGATGCTAGCTTGGTTTGTACGGTATATAGTCATCGGTGTGAGACTGATGCTAGCTTGGTTTGTACGGTATATAGTCATCGGTAGAGAGACTGATGCTACCTTGGTTTGTACGGTATATAGTCATCGGTAGAGAAACTAATGCTAGCTTGGTTTGTACGGTATATAGTCATCGGTGTGAGACTGATGCTAGCTTGGTTTGTACGGTATATAGTCATCGGTGTGAGACTGATGCTATCTTGGTTTGTACGGTATATAGTCATCGGTGTGAGACTGTTGCTAGCGTGGTTTGTACGGTATATAGTCATCGGTAGAGAGACTGTTGCTATCTTGGTTTGTATGGTTTATAGTCATCGGTAGAGAGACTGGTGCTATCTTGGTTTGTACGGTATATAGTCATCGGTAGAGAGACTGATGCTATCTTGGTTTGTACGGTATATAGTCATCGGTGTGAGACTGTTGCTATCTTGGTTTGTACAGTATATAGTCATCGGTAGAGAGACTGATGCTATCTTGGTTTGTACGGTATATAGTCATCGGTAGAGAGACTGATGCTATCTTGGTTTGTACGGTATATAGTCATCGGTGTGAGACTGGTGCTATCTTGGTTTGTACGGTATATAGTATATAGTCATCGGTGTGAGACTGGTGCTATCTTGGTTTGTACGGTATATAGTCATCGGTGTGAGACTGATGCTATCTTGGTTTGTACGGTATATAGTCATCGGTGTGAGACTGGTGCTATCTTGGTTTCTACGGTATATAGTCATCGGTGTGAGACTGGTGCTACCTTGGTTTGTACGGTATATAGTCATCGGTAGAGAGACTAATGCTAGCTTGGTTTGTACGGTATATAGTCATCGGTGTGAGACTGATGCTAGCTTGGTTTGTACGGTATATAGTCATCGGTGTGAGACTGATGCTATCTTGGTTTGTACGGTATATAGTCATCGGTGTGAGACTGTTGCTAGCGTGGTTTGTACGGTATATAGTCATCGGTAGAGAGACTGTTGCTATCTTGGTTTGTATGGTTTATAGTCATCGGTAGAGAGACTGGTGCTATCTTGGTTTGTACGGTATATAGTCATCGGTAGAGAGACTGATGCTATCTTGGTTTGTACGGTATATAGTCATCGGTGTGAGACTGTTGCTATCTTGGTTTGTACAGTATATAGTCATCGGTAGAGAGACTGATGCTATCTTGGTTTGTACGGTATATAGTCATCGGTAGAGAGACTGATGCTATCTTGGTTTGTACGGTATATAGTCATCGGTGTGAGACTGGTGCTATCTTGGTTTGTACGGTATATAGTATATAGTCATCGGTGTGAGACTGGTGCTATCTTGGTTTGTACGGTATATAGTCATCGGTGTGAGACTGATGCTATCTTGGTTTGTACGGTATATAGTCATCGGTGTGAGACTGGTGCTATCTTGGTTTGTACGGTATATAGTCATCGGTGTGAGACTGGTGCTATCTTGGTTTGTACGGTATATAGTCATCGCCATCGGTTTGAGACTGGGGCTAGCTTGGTTTGTACGGTATATAGCCATCGGTAGAGAGACTGTTGCTATCTTGGTTTGTACGGTATATAGTCATCGGTGTGAGACTGGTGCTAGCTTGGTTTGTACGGTATATAGTCATCGGTAGAGAGACTGATGCTATCTTGGTTTGTACAGTATATAGTCATCGGTGTGAGACTTGCTATCTTGGTTTGTACGGTATATAGTCATCGGTGTGAGACTGTTGCTATCTTGGTTTGTACGGTATATAGTCATCGGTAGAGAGACTGGTGCTATCTTGGTTTGCACGGTATATAGTCATCGGTGGAGAGACTGTGGTTAGCTTGGTTTGTAAGGTATATAGTCATCGGTAGAGAGACTGTGGTAACCTTGGTTAGTACGGTATATAGTCATTGGTAGAGAGACTGTGGTTAGCTTGGTTTGTACGGTATATAGTCATCGGTGGAGAGACTGTGGTTAGCTTGGTTTGTAAGGTATATAGTAATCGGTAGAGAGACTGTGGTTACCTTGGTTTGTACGGTATATAGTCATCGGTGTGAGACTGATGCTAGCTTGGTTTGTACGGTATATAGTCATCGGTGTGAGACTGATGCTAGCTTGGTTTGTACGGTATATAGTCATCGGTGTGAGACTGATGCTATCTTGGTTTGTACGGTATATAGTCATCGGTGTGAGACTGTTGCTAGCTTGGTTTGTACAGTATATAGTCATCGGTAGAGAGACTGATGCTAGCTTGGTTTGTACGGTATATAGTCATCGGTAGAGAGACTGTTGCCATCTTGGTTTGTACGGTATATAGTCATCGGTGTGAGACTTGCTATCTTGGTTTGTACGGTATATAGTCATCGGTAGAGAGACTGATGCTATCTTGGTTTGTACAGTATATAGTGATCGGTGTGAGACTGGTGCTATCTTGGTTTGTACGGTATATAGTCATCGGTAGAGAGACTGATGCTATCTTGGTTTGTACGGTATATACTCATCGGTAGAGAGACTGATGCTATCTTGGTTTGTACGGTATATAGTCATCGGTGTGAGACTGGTGCTATCTTGGATTGTACGGTATATAGTATATAGTCATCGGTGTGAGACTGGTGTTATCTTGGTTTGTACGGTATATAGTCGTCGGTGTGAGACTGATGCTATCTTGGTTTGTACGGTATATAGTCATCGGTGTGAGACTGGTGCTATCTTGGTTTCTACGGTATATAGTCATCGGTGTGAGACTGGTGCTAGCTTGGTTTGTACGGTATATAGTCATCGGTAGAGAGACTGATGCTATCTTGGTTTGTACGGTATATAGTCATCGGTAGAGAGACTGATGCTAGCTTGGTTTGTACGGTATATAGTCATCGGTGTGAGACTGATGCTAGCTTGGTTTGTACGGTGTATAGTCATCGGTGTGAGACTGTTGCTATCTTGGTTTGTACGGTATATAGTCATCGGTAGAGAGACTGATGCTAGCTTGGTTTGTACGGTATACAGTCATCGGTGTGAGACTGATGCTAGCTTGGTTTGTACGGTATATAGTCATCGGTGTGAGACTGTTGCTATCTTGGTTTGTACGGTATATAGTCATCGGTAGAGAGACTGATGCTATCTTGGTTTGTACGGTATATAATCATCGGTAGAGAGACTGATGCTAGCTTGGTTTGTACGGTATATAGTCATCGGTGTGAGACTGATGCTAGCTTGGTTTGTACGGTATATAGTCATCGGTAGAGAGACTGATGCTAGCTTGGTTTGTACGGTATATAGTCATCGGTAGAGAGACTGATGCTAGCTTGGTTTGTACGGTATATAGTCATCGGTGTGAGACTGATGCTAGCTTGGTTTGTACGGTATATAGTCATCGGTGTGAGACTGATGCTATCTTGGTTTGTACGGTATATAGTCATCGGTGTGAGACTGTTGCTAGCTTGGTTTGTATGGTATATAGTCATCGGTAGAGAGACTGATGCTAGCTTGGTTTGTACGGTTTATAGTCATCGGTAGAGAGACTGTTGCTATCTTGGTTTGTACGGTATATAGTCATCGGTGTGAGACTTGCTATCTTGGTTTGTACGGTATATAGTCATCGGTAGAGAGACTGATGCTATCTTGGTTTGTACAGTATATAGTCATCGGTGTGAGACTGGTGCTATCTTGGTTTGTACGGTATATAGTCATCGGTAGAGAGACTGATGCTATCTTGGTTTGTACGGTATATAGTCATCGGTAGAGAGACTGATGCTATCTTGGTTTGTACGGTATATAGTCATCTGTGTGAGACTGGTGCTATCTTGGATTGTACGGTATATAGTATATAGTCATCGGTGTGAGACTGGTGCTATCTTGGTTTGTACGGTATATAGTCGTCGGTGTGAGACTGATGCTATCTTGGTTTGTACGGTATATAGTCATCGGTGTGAGACTGGTGCTATCTTGGTTTATACGGTAAATAGTCATCGGTGTGAGACTGGTGCTATCTTGGTTTCTACGGTATATAAGTCATCGGTGTGAGACTGGTGCTAGCTTGGTTTGTACGGTATATAGTCATCGGTAGAGAGACTGTTGCTATCTTGGTTTGTACGGTATATAGTACAAAGGGTACAAAGGAGTACAAAGGAAATCAAGCAACAACAGGTCTAGTGACCCTTCTAGGTTGCTTGTCCTCCAAAACACTGAGGATCAAGTGTCCAAACAGTGGTTTAGAGTGGGTAAGGGAACATTGGAAAGGGAATTACTGCCCTGGAACTAATGTCCGTGGCAGGATTAGGAAGTTAGTAGAGGACAGATGGGTTAGTAACTGAGGGGGGGATACAATAAAGTTATTCATTTACAAACGCAGTCAGTCGCGGGTTTAATGAGAGATATTTGTCTATGCGGAGTTTAAATGAATCAACGGTGATGCAGTCTATAACGTTTCGGGGAAGCCCATTCCACAAGTTTACAACTCGATTGAAGAAGAAATTCTTAGATTCGTGCGAGTTAAAAGATTTACCAATAATTTTGCAACCATTTCCCCGCGTGTAATTAGATTGGTCGATAGTGAAGTACTTACTACAGTTCATATTGTCGATGCCTTTGATGATTTTGAACACTTGAATTAAGTCACCTCTTAATCTGCGCTGGGTTAAAGGAAATAGATTTAATTCTCTAAGACGCTCTTCGTATGGTTTGTTCTTTAGGCTAGGTATCATTTTGGTAACTCTACGTTGATCTCGTTCTAGCTTGTTTATATCTTTTTGGTAATAAGGGCACCAGGATTGAACGCAGTATTCCAGAAGAGGGCGGACTAAGGAATTGTAAAGGGTTAGGATAACTTCTTTGGATTTATGCTCAAATGACCTGCCTATAAAGCCAATTATTTTGTTTGCCTTCTTAACAACTTCTGAACATTGTTGACTCGGTTTTAGGTTACTCGATATTGTTACTCCCAGATCGGTTTCTCTGTTTACATTCTTAAACTGAGTGCCATTCATCGAATAGTTTGCTTTCTCATTTAGGTATCCGACATGTAGTACTTTACATTTATCCGCATTGAAACTCATTTGCCAAATTTGGGCCCAACATGACAATTTATCTAGATTGTGTTGCATATCGTCAACTTGTTCTTTTGAGAGTACGCTATTTGCAATTTTTGTATCGTCAGCAAATTTTGAGATTGTACAGGTGAGACCCTCATCTATGTCGTTGATGTAAATTAGAAAGAGAATTGGTCCTAGTACCGATCCCTGGGGTACCCCGCTACTTACATTGGTCCATTTAGATGCCTTACTGTTTATGACTACCCTTTGCTTTCTGTTGCTGAGCCAATTTTCTATCCATTTCAACACACCGTCTTGTATTCCATGCGCTTTTAGTTTTAGCAGTAAACGTTTGTGGGGAACTTTGTCAAAGGCCTTTTGAAAATCAAGGTATATATAATATCTACAGCTTTACTCTCATCGTAGAGGTTGAGGATATCGTGGAAGAAGTCTAAGAGGTTTGTTAAACAGGAACGTTTTTTACGAAAGCCGTGTTGAGTATCTTTAAGTATGTTATTTTCCTCTAAGTGATTTACGAGTCTGTCTCGTATGACCGTTTCTAGCATTTTACAAACAACTGAGGTTAAGCTAATTGGACGATAGTTACTGGGTAGGGATTTGCTGCCTTTTTTGAATATCGGTGTTACGTTGGCTAGCTTCCACTGATCAGGCATAGTTCCAGACTGCAAGGATTTATTGAATAGTAATGTCAGTGGTTTGGAGAGCTCATCCTTAGCTTCCTTTAGAACTCTAGGCGAGATTGTATCAGGTCCTGGCGTTTTATTTACCTTGAGTTTATCTAAACAATTCAATACTTCTCTCTCTGTAACGGTGATATTGCTTAGAACATCTGAATTATCAATCTGAATCGGCGATGGTGTAGGGATATCACTGAGGTCTTCTGTTGTAAAAACTGATGCAAAGAAGGTATTGAGGGCATTACTCAGTTGTACTTCGTCTTTGGTGTATTCTCCATTTTCATCGACTAACGGTCCAACAGTTGAAGTAACTACTTTTTTCTTTCTGATATAACTATAGAATTCTTTCGGGTTTGTTTTACTTTGATTCGTAATATGTAACTCTAAGGTCTTTTTACTCTGCTTAATTAACTTTTTGGCTTTGCGTCGTAGCTCTACAAATTTCACCCGTTCTTCGTCATTTTGTGAGGATTTTAATCTATCATTAGCAAAGTTTTTAGCAAGTAGAGAGTTTGAAATATCTTTATTCCACCATTTGGGCTTATTATTATGGCCTGGACGCCGTATTTTCGATGGTATGCAGTCTTGCACTGCTTTTAGGTAAGTGGTTTCGAATAACTTCCAAGATGTATTTATGTCGTTATTGTTAATTAAAAAGCTCCAGTCATCGGTGTGAGACTGGTGCTAGCTTGGTTTGTACGGTATATAGTCATCGGTAGAGAGACTGATGCTATCTTGGTTTGTACAGTATATAGACATCGGTGTGAGACTGTTGCTATCTTGGTTTGTACGGTATATAGTCATCGGTGTGAGACTGGTGCTATCTTGGTTTGTACGGTATATAGTCATCGGTAGAGAGACTGGTGCTATCTTGGTTTGTACGGTATATAGTCATCGGTAGAGAGACTGTAGTTAGCTTGGTTTGTAAGGTATAGTCATCAGTGGAGAGACTGTGGTTAGCTTGGTTTGTAAGGTATATAGTCATCGGTAGAGAGACTGGTTACCTTGGTTAGTACGGTACATAGTCATTGGTAGAGAGACTGTGGTTAGCTTGGTTTGTACGGTATATAGTCATCGGTGGAGAGACTGTGGTTAGCTTGGTTTGTAAGGTATATAGTCATCGGTAGAGAGACTGTGGTTACCTTGGTTTGTACGGTATATAGTCATCGGTAGAGAGACTGATGCTAGCTTGGTTTGTACGGTATATAGTCATCGGTAGAGAGACTGTGGTTACCTTGGTTTGTACGGTATATAATCATCGGTAGAGAGACTGTTGCTAGCTTGGTTTGTACAGTATATAGTCATCGGTAGAGAGACTGATGCTATCTTGGTTTGTACGGTATATAGTCATCGGTAGAGAGACTGATGCTATCTTGGTTTGTACAGTATAAAGTCATCGGTAGAGAGACTGATGCTATCTTGGTTTGTACGGTTTATAGTCATCGGTAGAGAGACTGGTGCTATCTTGGTTTGTACGGTATATAGTCATCGGTAAAGAGACTGGTGCTATCTTGGTTTGTACGGTATATAGTCATCGGTAGAGAGACTGTTGCTATCTTGGTTTGTATGGTTTATAGTCATCGGTAGAGAGACTGGTGCTATCTTGGTTTGTACGGTATATAGTCATCGGTAGAGAGACTGGTGCTATCTTGGTTTGTACGGTATATAATCATCGGTGTGAGACTGTTGCTATCTTGGTTTGTACAGTATATAGTCATCGGTAGAGAGACTGATGCTAGCTTGGTTTGTACAGTACATAGTCATCGGTGTGAGACTGATGCTAGCTTGGTTTGTACGGTATATAGTCATCGGTGTGAGACTGTTGCTATCTTGGTTTGTACGGTATATAGTCATCGGTAGAGAGACTGTGGTTACCTTGGTTTGTACGGTATATAATCATCGGTAGAGAGACTGTTGCTAGCTTGGTTTGTAAAGTATATAGTCATCGGTAGAGAGACTGATGCTATCTTGGTTTGTACGGTATATAGTCATCGGTAGAGAGACTGAGGCTATCTTGGTTTGTACAGTATAAAGTCATCGGTAGAGAGACTGATGCTATCTTGGTTTGTACGGTTTATAGTCATCGGTAGAGAGACTGGTGCTATCTTGGTTTGTACGGTATATAGTCATCGGTAAAGAGACTGGTGCTATCTTGGTTTGTACGGTATATAGTCATCGGTAGAGAGACTGTTGTTATCTTGGTTTGTATGGTTTATAGTCATCGGTAGAGAGACTGGTGCTATCTTGGTTTGTACGGTATATAGTCATCGGTAGAGAGACTGGTGCTATCTTGGTTTGTACGGTATATAATCATCGGTGTGAGACTGTTGCTATCTTGGTTTGTACAGTATATAGTCATCGGTAGAGAGACTGATGCTAGCTTGGTTTGTACAGTATATAGTCATCGGTGTGAGACTGATGCTAGCTTGGTTTGTACGGTATATAGTCATCGGTGTGAGACTGTTGCTATCTTGGTTTGTACGGTATATAGTCATCGGTAGAGAGACTGATGCTATCTTGGTTTGTACGGTATATAATCATCGGTAGAGAGACTGATGCTAGCTTGGTTTGTACGGTATATAGTCATCGGTGTGAGACTGATGCTAGCTTGGTTTGTACGGTATATAGTCATCGGTGTGAGACTGATGCTAGCTTGGTTTGTACGGTATATAGTCATCGGTAGAGAGACTGATGCTACCTTGGTTTGTACGGTATATAGTCATCGGTAGAGAAACTAATGCTAGCTTGGTTTGTACGGTATATAGTCATCGGTGTGAGACTGATGCTAGCTTGGTTTGTACGGTATATAGTCATCGGTGTGAGACTGATGCTATCTTGGTTTGTACGGTATATAGTCATCGGTGTGAGACTGTTGCTAGCGTGGTTTGTACGGTATATAGTCATCGGTAGAGAGACTGTTGCTATCTTGGTTTGTATGGTTTATAGTCATCGGTAGAGAGACTGGTGCTATCTTGGTTTGTACGGTATATAGTCATCGGTAGAGAGACTGATGCTATCTTGGTTTGTACGGTATATAGTCATCGGTGTGAGACTGTTGCTATCTTGGTTTGTACAGTATATAGTCATCGGTAGAGAGACTGATGCTATCTTGGTTTGTACGGTATATAGTCATCGGTAGAGAGACTGATGCTATCTTGGTTTGTACGGTATATAGTCATCGGTGTGAGACTGGTGCTATCTTGGTTTGTACGGTATATAGTATATAGTCATCGGTGTGAGACTGGTGCTATCTTGGTTTGTACGGTATATAGTCATCGGTGTGAGACTGATGCTATCTTGGTTTGTACGGTATATAGTCATCGGTGTGAGACTGGTGCTATCTTGGTTTCTACGGTATATAGTCATCGGTGTGAGACTGGTGCTACCTTGGTTTGTACGGTATATAGTCATCGGTAGAGAGACTAATGCTAGCTTGGTTTGTACGGTATATAGTCATCGGTGTGAGACTGATGCTAGCTTGGTTTGTACGGTATATAGTCATCGGTGTGAGACTGATGCTATCTTGGTTTGTACGGTATATAGTCATCGGTGTGAGACTGTTGCTAGCGTGGTTTGTACGGTATATAGTCATCGGTAGAGAGACTGTTGCTATCTTGGTTTGTATGGTTTATAGTCATCGGTAGAGAGACTGGTGCTATCTTGGTTTGTACGGTATATAGTCATCGGTAGAGAGACTGATGCTATCTTGGTTTGTACGGTATATAGTCATCGGTGTGAGACTGTTGCTATCTTGGTTTGTACAGTATATAGTCATCGGTAGAGAGACTGATGCTATCTTGGTTTGTACGGTATATAGTCATCGGTAGAGAGACTGATGCTATCTTGGTTTGTACGGTATATAGTCATCGGTGTGAGACTGGTGCTATCTTGGTTTGTACGGTATATAGTATATAGTCATCGGTGTGAGACTGGTGCTATCTTGGTTTGTACGGTATATAGTCATCGGTGTGAGACTGATGCTATCTTGGTTTGTACGGTATATAGTCATCGGTGTGAGACTGGTGCTATCTTGGTTTGTACGGTATATAGTCATCGGTGTGAGACTGGTGCTATCTTGGTTTGTACGGTATATAGTCATCGCCATCGGTTTGAGACTGGGGCTAGCTTGGTTTGTACGGTATATAGCCATCGGTAGAGAGACTGTTGCTATCTTGGTTTGTACGGTATATAGTCATCGGTGTGAGACTGGTGCTAGCTTGGTTTGTACGGTATATAGTCATCGGTAGAGAGACTGATGCTATCTTGGTTTGTACAGTATATAGTCATCGGTGTGAGACTTGCTATCTTGGTTTGTACGGTATATAGTCATCGGTGTGAGACTGTTGCTATCTTGGTTTGTACGGTATATAGTCATCGGTAGAGAGACTGGTGCTATCTTGGTTTGCACGGTATATAGTCATCGGTGGAGAGACTGTGGTTAGCTTGGTTTGTAAGGTATATAGTCATCGGTAGAGAGACTGTGGTAACCTTGGTTAGTACGGTATATAGTCATTGGTAGAGAGACTGTGGTTAGCTTGGTTTGTACGGTATATAGTCATCGGTGGAGAGACTGTGGTTAGCTTGGTTTGTAAGGTATATAGTAATCGGTAGAGAGACTGTGGTTACCTTGGTTTGTACGGTATATAGTCATCGGTGTGAGACTGATGCTAGCTTGGTTTGTACGGTATATAGTCATCGGTGTGAGACTGATGCTAGCTTGGTTTGTACGGTATATAGTCATCGGTGTGAGACTGATGCTATCTTGGTTTGTACGGTATATAGTCATCGGTGTGAGACTGTTGCTAGCTTGGTTTGTACAGTATATAGTCATCGGTAGAGAGACTGATGCTAGCTTGGTTTGTACGGTATATAGTCATCGGTAGAGAGACTGTTGCCATCTTGGTTTGTACGGTATATAGTCATCGGTGTGAGACTTGCTATCTTGGTTTGTACGGTATATAGTCATCGGTAGAGAGACTGATGCTATCTTGGTTTGTACAGTATATAGTGATCGGTGTGAGACTGGTGCTATCTTGGTTTGTACGGTATATAGTCATCGGTAGAGAGACTGATGCTATCTTGGTTTGTACGGTATATACTCATCGGTAGAGAGACTGATGCTATCTTGGTTTGTACGGTATATAGTCATCGGTGTGAGACTGGTGCTATCTTGGATTGTACGGTATATAGTATATAGTCATCGGTGTGAGACTGGTGTTATCTTGGTTTGTACGGTATATAGTCGTCGGTGTGAGACTGATGCTATCTTGGTTTGTACGGTATATAGTCATCGGTGTGAGACTGGTGCTATCTTGGTTTCTACGGTATATAGTCATCGGTGTGAGACTGGTGCTAGCTTGGTTTGTACGGTATATAGTCATCGGTAGAGAGACTGATGCTATCTTGGTTTGTACGGTATATAGTCATCGGTAGAGAGACTGATGCTAGCTTGGTTTGTACGGTATATAGTCATCGGTGTGAGACTGATGCTAGCTTGGTTTGTACGGTGTATAGTCATCGGTGTGAGACTGTTGCTATCTTGGTTTGTACGGTATATAGTCATCGGTAGAGAGACTGATGCTAGCTTGGTTTGTACGGTATACAGTCATCGGTGTGAGACTGATGCTAGCTTGGTTTGTACGGTATATAGTCATCGGTGTGAGACTGTTGCTATCTTGGTTTGTACGGTATATAGTCATCGGTAGAGAGACTGATGCTATCTTGGTTTGTACGGTATATAATCATCGGTAGAGAGACTGATGCTAGCTTGGTTTGTACGGTATATAGTCATCGGTGTGAGACTGATGCTAGCTTGGTTTGTACGGTATATAGTCATCGGTAGAGAGACTGATGCTAGCTTGGTTTGTACGGTATATAGTCATCGGTAGAGAGACTGATGCTAGCTTGGTTTGTACGGTATATAGTCATCGGTGTGAGACTGATGCTAGCTTGGTTTGTACGGTATATAGTCATCGGTGTGAGACTGATGCTATCTTGGTTTGTACGGTATATAGTCATCGGTGTGAGACTGTTGCTAGCTTGGTTTGTATGGTATATAGTCATCGGTAGAGAGACTGATGCTAGCTTGGTTTGTACGGTTTATAGTCATCGGTAGAGAGACTGTTGCTATCTTGGTTTGTACGGTATATAGTCATCGGTGTGAGACTTGCTATCTTGGTTTGTACGGTATATAGTCATCGGTAGAGAGACTGATGCTATCTTGGTTTGTACAGTATATAGTCATCGGTGTGAGACTGGTGCTATCTTGGTTTGTACGGTATATAGTCATCGGTAGAGAGACTGATGCTATCTTGGTTTGTACGGTATATAGTCATCGGTAGAGAGACTGATGCTATCTTGGTTTGTACGGTATATAGTCATCTGTGTGAGACTGGTGCTATCTTGGATTGTACGGTATATAGTATATAGTCATCGGTGTGAGACTGGTGCTATCTTGGTTTGTACGGTATATAGTCGTCGGTGTGAGACTGATGCTATCTTGGTTTGTACGGTATATAGTCATCGGTGTGAGACTGGTGCTATCTTGGTTTATACGGTAAATAGTCATCGGTGTGAGACTGGTGCTATCTTGGTTTCTACGGTATATAAGTCATCGGTGTGAGACTGGTGCTAGCTTGGTTTGTACGGTATATAGTCATCGGTAGAGAGACTGTTGCTATCTTGGTTTGTACGGTATATAGTACAAAGGGTACAAAGGAGTACAAAGGAAATCAAGCAACAACAGGTCTAGTGACCCTTCTAGGTTGCTTGTCCTCCAAAACACTGAGGATCAAGTGTCCAAACAGTGGTTTAGAGTGGGTAAGGGAACATTGGAAAGGGAATTACTGCCCTGGAACTAATGTCCGTGGCAGGATTAGGAAGTTAGTAGAGGACAGATGGGTTAGTAACTGAGGGGGGGATACAATAAAGTTATTCATTTACAAACGCAGTCAGTCGCGGGTTTAATGAGAGATATTTGTCTATGCGGAGTTTAAATGAATCAACGGTGATGCAGTCTATAACGTTTCGGGGAAGCCCATTCCACAAGTTTACAACTCGATTGAAGAAGAAATTCTTAGATTCGTGCGAGTTAAAAGATTTACCAATAATTTTGCAACCATTTCCCCGCGTGTAATTAGATTGGTCGATAGTGAAGTACTTACTACAGTTCATATTGTCGATGCCTTTGATGATTTTGAACACTTGAATTAAGTCACCTCTTAATCTGCGCTGGGTTAAAGGAAATAGATTTAATTCTCTAAGACGCTCTTCGTATGGTTTGTTCTTTAGGCTAGGTATCATTTTGGTAACTCTACGTTGATCTCGTTCTAGCTTGTTTATATCTTTTTGGTAATAAGGGCACCAGGATTGAACGCAGTATTCCAGAAGAGGGCGGACTAAGGAATTGTAAAGGGTTAGGATAACTTCTTTGGATTTATGCTCAAATGACCTGCCTATAAAGCCAATTATTTTGTTTGCCTTCTTAACAACTTCTGAACATTGTTGACTCGGTTTTAGGTTACTCGATATTGTTACTCCCAGATCGGTTTCTCTGTTTACATTCTTAAACTGAGTGCCATTCATCGAATAGTTTGCTTTCTCATTTAGGTATCCGACATGTAGTACTTTACATTTATCCGCATTGAAACTCATTTGCCAAATTTGGGCCCAACATGACAATTTATCTAGATTGTGTTGCATATCGTCAACTTGTTCTTTTGAGAGTACGCTATTTGCAATTTTTGTATCGTCAGCAAATTTTGAGATTGTACAGGTGAGACCCTCATCTATGTCGTTGATGTAAATTAGAAAGAGAATTGGTCCTAGTACCGATCCCTGGGGTACCCCGCTACTTACATTGGTCCATTTAGATGCCTTACT
>JBAKBP010031098.1:10000-24871 GCA_037953745.1 Lithodes maja | reverse complement strand
TTACATCGGCTTACATGATCGGCCTCTTTACCTGCCTCAAGCCTCCCTCATGTATTGGCCTATTTTCCACTTGAGCACCTTCGGCCCTTTTTCAATCTTCTCTTTTCTTCACTCCCTCTACCACGTTCTGGCCGACACATTCCTATATATCTTGAGGGAATTGTGTTTATTCAATAGTTTTTATTATTTTCGCTATCATTATGATTTTTTTATTTTTTATTATTATGCAAGGGGGGATGGGCTATTTGTTTGCTATTTTATTCATATTTTTATTATTTTATAGTGTCCTCCCCAGAGCTCCTTCAAACTTAAAATAAACATCCATTAGATCCCCATTCTAGATTAATTTGTACATTTTTCGGTAGAAAACTTCCCGGCCGAAGGCCGGTTCTTCAAAAATTACAGGCTCACTATCGTTCGCCAGGAAAAAATCGACACCTAAATAGTACGAAAGGCCTTAATAATGACAAGGAATTGGGGAGGAAGGTCTTAAAATCGCCAAACTAATGGGGTAAACATCTTAAAATCTGAAAACTAATGGGGCTAAACACGAGGGAGAAGGGGAGTTGGAAAAACGACCCATCTCCCCTTAAAATATTTTGCTGTTCGTATTCAGTTAGTTATTCAGTAATTCAAAATAAATGTACATTAATGCTCAAGTTCTTCACCCCCCCCCCCACACACCTGTTTATCCCCCCCCCTCCCCCCCACACACACACCTGTTTATCCCCCCCCCCACACACACACCTGTTTCTCCCCCCCCCTCCCCTACACACACACACCTGTTTAATCCCCCCCCCACACACACACACCTGTTTATCCCCCCCCTCCCCTACACACACACACCTGTTTAACCCCCCCCCACACACACCTGTTTAACCCCCCCCCACACACACACCTGTTTATCCCCCCCCTCCCCCACACACACACACACACACACACCTGTTTATCCCCCCCTCCCCCCCACACACACCTGTTTATCCCCCCCCCTCCCCTACACACATACACCTGTTTAATCACCCCCCCCCCACACACACACCTGTTTATCCCCCCCCTCCCCTACACATACACACCTGTTTAACCCCCCCCCCCCCACACACACCTGTTTAACCCCCCCCCCACACACACACCTGTTTATCACCCCCCCCCCACACACACACACACCTGTTTATCCCCCCCCTCCCCTACACACACACACCTGTTTAACCCCCCCCCCCACACACACACCTGTTTATCACCCCCCCCACACACACCTGTTTAACCCCCCCCACACACACACACACACCTGTTTATCACCCCCCCCCCCCCCACACACACACACACACCTGTTTATCCCCCCCCTCCCCTACACACACACACCTGTTTAACCCCCCCCCACACACACCTGTTTAACCCCCCCCCCCACACACACACCTGTTTATCCCCCCCCCTCCCCCACCTGTTTATCCCCCCCCACACACACACACCTGTTTATCACCCCCCCCCCACACACACACACCTGTTTATCACCCCCCCCACACACACACACACCTGTTTATCACCCCCCCCCCCACAGCTTTGTTTTCCTCTTTCTTTCTTTTTTCATATTCCTTTAACCACCTAAGCAACCTGTCGATTCCCCCTCAACTTGAACTTAATTAATAACGTGTATTTATCTCTTGCATTTTTTGTTGTGGATTCTGTATAGCGAAGTTAATTACGACCCTGCACTTAAGGTAGTTCATGTCTTCCTCCTCCACTATTTGTTTATCTTGCAAACATGAATCCCAACCCGCTAACCTGGGCCGGGGAGAACCCTCAGGACTCAAGAGTCTTCTTAAGGGGAGGTATTTAGTTTGTTCCCTAGGCCTCCATCAAGCTTAAAATTACACCCCCTTAAGTCGCTTTCAAGATAAATTTGTACATTTTTCGGTAGAAAAATGTCCCGGCCAAAGGCCGGTTCCTCTTAAATTACAGGCTCGCTATCACTCGCCAGGATAAAATCGGCACCTGAATGGCACGAAAGGTCTTAATATGGGGTGAAAGTTCTTAAAATCGCTAAACTAATGGGGCAAACGTTTTATAATATCAAAAGCAATGGGGCTAAACATGAGGGAGAAAGGAGTCAAGAAAAAAATCCCTCAAGTGGAGATCTCCCCTTAAGGGGAGATGGGTCGTTTAGCTGGTTCTCTTCTCCCTCATGTTTAACCCCATTAGTTTTCAGATTTTAAGATGTATGCCCCATTAGTTTGTCGATTTTTAGACCTTCCGGCCCATTTCTTTGTCAACATTAAGACCTTTCGTGCCATTTAGGTGTCGATTTCTTCCTGGCGAGCGATAGCGAGCTTGTAATTGTGCAGGAACTGACCTTCGGCCGGGACATTTTTCTATCGAAAAATGTACAAATTAATCTCAAAGGGGGATCTAATGGATGTTTTTTTTAAGTTTGATGGAGGTCTAGGGAGGAAAAAATAAAAAAATAATACATGTGTGACAAAATCAACCAAAAAGTAAACTATCCCTCCTTAAGGGGGGTGACCTGCTTTTTGTTATTTCTGTCGTTTTCTCTCTTGCTCTGGCTTGTATCCATTCGGCCCCATTCAGCCAACTATTTTAAGACGTTTATCCCCATCTAGGTGTCGATTTCTTCCTGGCGAGCGATAGCGAGCCAGCATTATATGAAGAAATCCGGCTTCGCCGGAGACATTTTTCTATCGAAAAATGTACAAATTTAGCCTGCTGTCAAACAAAAATAAAAAATATGCTAGCTCGCTACCGCTCACCAGTAAAAAATTGACACCTGGATGGGGATAAACGTCTTAAAACAGTAGGCTGAATGGGGCCAAATGGATACAAGCCAGAGAAAGATAGAAAAGGACAGAACAAAAGCAGGTCACCCCCTTAAAGCCATATGCTATAATCCAATGGGGTGTAGCATGGTTAGTTTTAATTAACCCCTTTGAGGATAATGACGCGATTTAATAGTTTATTCCGGCTATCATTTGACGATGTTGTGCAGATTAATAAGGATCTATGGGAGTTAAGGGGTTAATAATTCACCCTTTCAATACCGGTGACCTCCTTTTCAGTACCTTCTAGCAACTACTAGACGATTCAGCTTAGGAAGGACGTCTACCCATTAAAAGGCTACAGACTATCTCTCAATTAAAAGGCTACAGACTATCTCTCAATTAAAAGGCTACAGACTATCTCTCAATTAAAAGGCTACAGACTATCTCTCAATTAAAAGGTTACAGACTATCTCTCAATTAAAAGGCTACAGACTATCTCTCAATTAAAAGGCTACAGACTATCTCTCAATTAAAAGGCTACAGACTATCTCTCAATTAAAAGGTACAGACTATATCTCAATTAAAAGGCTACAGACTATCTCTCAATTAAAAGGCTACAGACTATCTCTCAATTAAAAG
Organism: Lithodes maja; assembly: GCA_037953745.1. Taxonomy (NCBI): domain Eukaryota; kingdom Metazoa; phylum Arthropoda; class Malacostraca; order Decapoda; family Lithodidae; genus Lithodes; species Lithodes maja. Next base: position 21,461 of record JBAKBP010031098.1, on the reverse strand, counting down.
GCTACAGACTATCTCTCAATTAAAAGGCTACAGACTATCTCTCAATTAAAAGGCTACAGACTATCTCTCAATTAAAAGGCTACAGACTATCTCTCAATTAAAAGGCTACAAACTATCTCTTAATTAAAAGGCTACAGACTATCTCTCAATTAAAAGGCTACAGACTATCTCTCAATTAAAAGGCTACAGACTATCTCTCAATTAAAAGGCTACAGACTATCTCTCAATTAAAAGGCTAGACTATCTCTCAATTAAAAGGCTACAGACTATCTCTCAATTAAAAGGCTACAGACTATCTCTCAATTAAAAGGCTACAGACTATCTCTCAATTAAAAGGCTAGACTATCTCTCAATTAAAAGGCTACAGACTATCTCTCAATTAAAAGGCTACAGACTATCTCTCAATTAAAAGGCTACAGACTATCTCTCAATTAAAAGGCTACAGACTATCTCTCAATTAAAAGGCTAGACTATCTCTTAATTAAAAGGCTACAGACTATCTCTCAATTAAAAGGCTACAGACTATCTCTCAATTAAAAGGCTACAGACTATCTCTCAATTAAAAGGCTACAGACTATCTCTCAATTAAAAGGCTACAGACTATCTCTCAATTAAAAGGCTACAGACAATCTCTCAATTAAAAGGCTACAGACTATCTCTCAATTAAAAGGCTACAGACTATCTCTCAATTAAAAGGCTACAGACTATCTCTCAATTAAAAGGCTACAGACTATCTCTCAATTAAAAGGCTACAGACTATCTCTCAATTAAAAGGCTACAGACTATCTCTCAATTCACTCTTTTAGCTACCATAATTCTATATCCTTCCCAAGCTTCATAAAATCGTCTAAATGCAACTCAAATCAAATGAAAAAGACGTCGCCGGTACAGAAGAAGGTTAAGGGGAGATTTCCACTTGAGAGATTTTTTCTTGACTCCTTTCTCCCTCATGTTTAGCCCCATTGCTTTTCTAATTTTAAGACGTTCGCCCCATTATTTTGACGATTTTAAGAACTTTCGACCCATTTCTGTCAATTTTAAGACCTTTCGTGCCATGTAGGTGTCGATTTTATCCTGGCGAGCGATAGCGAGCCTGTAATATAAGAGGAACCGGCTTTCAGCCGGGACATTTTTCTACCAAAAAATGTACAAATTTATCTTGAAAGGGGGTCTAGGGGGAGTAATTTTAAGCTTGATGGAAGTCTAGGGAATCAACTAAAAACCTCCCCTTAAGATAGTTTGTACTTTTATGAAGACAAATTTGTTCATGGTTAGGAATACGGGTGATCCTAATTCCATTCCCAGTCTCCGCCCGTAATCCAAGGGAGTGTGACGGGAATTGTAGCCACGGGGTCCTCTCGGGGGTAGGTATATGTGTGTGTGTGTGGGGGGGGGGGGGGGGCTCCTCCTCCTGGTAAACCCTCCCCTCTACTTTGATGCCCGGCTTCTTCTCTGTACAGTCGCGCACATGAGTTTAGCAGGACAGTCAAAGTGTGTTCAATCATTTCGATATTTGATGGGAAAGTGTGCAACTACTATGACATTTCATCGTATCAATACCCGGCGTTCCCAATTAACCCCTTCAGACCCGTCGACATCCTTTTGATTTGATTCTGGATACTATTAATCGATTATATTCAGTTTAGGAAGGACCTCTACCAATGATAAGGCTTCGAACTATCTCAATCAACCCTTTTAATGACCACAGATCCTTTCTAAACTGCATAAAAGCATCTAAAAATAGCTACCATAACATATATCAGACGTCGCTGGTACAGAAAGGGTTAACAAGAAGACGAGCACACATTACAGTTAACCTTTAGTCAGCTGGATAAACAAAAAAGATACTGTAGATGGCGTGCAGTCGACTCTTTAATCACTTGGGGCTTCTCGTACCTACAGCGCCATTCTGTCTGGTTACTTTAAGGGGAGGTTTTTTAGTTTGGTCTCTAGATATCCATCAAGCTTAAGATTACACCCCCTTGAGCCCCTTTCAAGATAAATTTGTAAATTTTTCGGCAGAAAAATGTCCCGGCTGAAAGCCGGTTCCTCTTAAATTACAGGCTCGCTATCGCTCGCCAGGATAAAATCGACACCTGAATGGCACGAAAGGTCTTAATATGGGGTGAAAGTTCTTAAAATCGCTAAACTAATGGGGCAAACGTTTTATATTATCAAAAGCAATGGAGCTAAACATGAGGGAGAAAGGGGTCAAGAAAAAAATCCCTCAAGTGGAAATCTCCCCTTAAGGGGGGTGACCTGCCGTTTTTTCTCTTTCTCTGACTTGTATCAATTTGGCCCTATTCAGCCTACTGTTTTAAGACGTTTACCCTCATCCAGGTGTCAATATTTTCCTGGCGAGCGGTAGCGAGCCAGCATACATATATACTGTATATATTTTGTACAAGCTAAATTTGTACATTTTTCGATAGAAAAATTTCTCCGGCGAAGCCGGATCTCTCCATACAATGCTGGCTCGCTATCACTCGCCAGGAAGAAATCGACACATGGATGGGGATAAACGTCTTAAAACAGTTGGCTGAATGGTGCCGAATGGATACGGTAACAGGACGATTCGACGGTGCGCCAGTTCGACGATGCCGTTGAAACGTCTAAGCTCACGATCGTCGAAATGTCTCTGTCAGAACCGTCCAATCGTCCAGTAATACAGGCCAGCGTCTAATTGTACTTGTCAACCACTTGGGGTTCATGTCGCATTCTAATTTTTTTTTTTTTTTTTGTAGAATGATTTATATTAATTACGAAAGTTCCACAATACCTTCCTAGACTGATATTATCGTCGAATGATAAACAATTCAACATTAATGTCACAACGCGTTAGTTGGAATGTTTGAAGCTTTGGGACATACCGGTACATTTGATTTTGCATTGTTTATTTGCTTTATTAGCTTTGGGTCATATATTCTATCATTGCTATGTGTGTAAAATTGGGACCATTGAAGCGTTCATTTGAAAGTTTTTAACCGAGAGAGAGAGAGAGAGAGAGAGAGAGAGAGAGAGAGAGAGAGAGAGAGAGAGAGAGAGAGAGTGTGTGTGTGTGTGTGTGTGTGTGTGCGTGTGTAGACTGTAGGCAACTAAGTATTCAATTGTATCATAAAACATACAATATATTCTAAAGGTAAATAATTATAAGGTATCATACAATCGACGTACAATGGGTGAATATGTAGCTAAAGTGTTGTATACTGTAGAATATGTAGCTAAAGTGTTGTATACTGTAGAATATGTAGCTAAAGTGTTGTATACTGTAGAATATGTAGCTAAAGTGTTGTATACTGTAGAATATGTAGCTAAAGTGTTGTATACTGTAGAATATGTAGCTAAAGTGTTGTATACTGTAGAATATGTAGCTAAAGTGTTGTATACTGTAGAATATGTAGCTAAAGTGTTGTATACTGTAGAATATGTAGCTAAAGTGTTGTATACTGTAGAATATGTAGCTAAAGTGTTGTATACTGTAGAATATGTAGCTAAAGTGTTGTATACTGTAGAATATGTAGCTAAAGTGTTGTATACTGTAGAATATGTAGCTAAAGTGTTGTATACTGTAGAATATGTAGCTAAAGTGTTGTATACTGTAGAATATGTAGCTAAAGTGTTGTATACTGTAGAATATGTAGCTAAAGTGTTGTATACTGTAGAATATGTAGCTAAAGTGTTGTATACTGTAGAATATGTAGCTAAAGTGTTGTATACTGTAGAATATGTAGCTAAAGTGTTGTATACTGTAGAATATGTAGCTAAAGTGTTGTATACTGTAGAATATGTAGCTAAAGTGTTGTATACTGTAGAATATGTAGCTAAAGTGTTGTATACTGTAGAATATGTAGCTAAAGTGTTGTATACTGTAGAATATGTAGCTAAAGTGTTGTATACTGTAGAATATGTAGCTAAAGTGTTGTATACTGTAGAATATGTAGCTAAAGTGTTGTATACTGTAGAATATGTAGCTAAAGTGTTGTATACTGTAGAATATGTAGCTAAAGTGTTGTATACTGTAGAATATGTAGCTAAAGTGTTGTATACTGTAGAATCAGAAGAAAGTAAGATGATAAAGTGATATTGACAACTCTTTATACTAAAAAATACAAAGGATGACAAGCAACAGCAGACCTAATTATCCTTACTAGGCTACTTGTTAGATAAATGATTATCACAGCAATCAACTGGAGGGCTTCAGCTTCAAAGAAACTGTGGATCAGAAATCAAAATAATTGTACGGTTGGCCAAATAAGTCGTGTCGCCGCTGACATTACGTTATGCTCGCTGTGTGCTGTATTAATGTCTGTCAGATGTTGAATAGGCTGTGTAAAGATAGGAATGTGTTTGTATATCTCACTCGAAACGATGCTGATACCAATTATTGATCGAAATATACTTGATGCCGCGTCATCAATTATTTGACCGACTGTACTATGAACGATATTGATACGGTCACAATACTCAGGCACAAACCAGTTAGTCGGGGATTCATGGCAAGATAATTATCTAAGCGATATGTAGATGCTTGGACTTAGTTAGTTCAAATAGGACTTCAGAGGCTATCAACCCTATTGGATTATTAAGCCAGCACACTGTAAGTCAAGAATAATAGCAGGAGCCTCTCTGTGAAAACTCCAGTCCCTTCTGTCCTGGACTGTTTGGCACTTTACAACATTTCCAGACAAATCGTTCCACAAGTTGACTACTCTGTTGAGTGAATATGAATGAAACGCCTTTCATTCAGAGTTCCTTCGTAAGATGAAAATAAAAAGTGTGGAGAAAAGATCTATGGCGATTGTATTGTGTTCCCTTCCTGTTTCCTACACGTGAGAGAGAGAGAGAGAGAGAGAGAGAGAGAGAGAGAGAGAGAGAGAGAGAGAGAGAGACACAAATAAAAAACAAGTAGGAAGGCAAAGGAAAACGGAAGACTGGATGATCGCCTATCCAAACCAATCTTGCCCCTTCCTACACGCGCCGTCACAACCAATATCTCCTTTATTTCTGGCTCCTAGTTTCCAGCACCCTCCTGGTATGGGCCGGGTGTCTCCATACATCAATAGGGAGGCGCAGGTAAGTGGGTAATTATAACCAAAAAACCCGACCCCACTCGCCTATACCACCTCTTCTGTGGGTCCCCGGCCATTACTGTTCGAAGCAACTGCGAATCTATAAACACTAAATTAGCAAACAATCTCACTAAATGATTACTGTATATGCTTGGTAAACCATGCTGTGCTGTAGTTTACTATATATTAAATATCCTTAAACAATGTAGTAACAATGGTAATAAGTCTACAAGATATTTCGGTTAATATCTCAGTGAAAACAGGAGCTTTCGGACGAGTGCTTTGGGCCTGCGCATTACTCCTGGGTTTGCCTTCAAGATGCCGCCTAGGACTGAGGTTACCCACGCGTGTGGAGGAGTTACAAGGAATAGTTAGTATCTCAAACACCTTGTGGTCCATCACAGGAGATACTCGAAGTAGAGAGAGAGAGAGTATATTTGTATCTAATAATTTCACATATTTTCTGTGAATTTGCTTGCATAAATGAATGAAAACGTTGACAGTCGTAATAATGGCCATACATTGTTTGACAAGATTATGTATAGCAACTGTACAATAAACATTAACCCATTCAGTACCGACGGCATCCTTTTCATTATATTCTGGCAACTATTAGACGATCAGCTAAGGAAGGACATCTACAGACTATCTCAATTAATCATTTTAGCTACCCTATATCCTTCCTAAAGCCGGTATCACACGAGCGCTTTTTCCCTTAACACTGGTCTGGCACCTTAGGAGGTCAACATTATAACTATTTCTGTCACCTGAATTAATCTATCATCAGTCTATTTTCTGATACCAGTGCAAAATAGTCCAGACATGTTGCCAGAAAAATGTTGATCATCGAATGTTGACTATAAAAGCTCTCGTGTGATACCGGCTTAAGCGTCATAAAATATTCTAAAGGTAGCCCAAATCATATAATAAAAGCGTCACCGGTACTGAACGGGTTAACATAAACATTACCTGTGGTGGGAACTGCTGTAGTGTCAATGATCAACATGCCTTGCCCGAAGCAGGTTGTAGGCATTGACTGACCTTTAAGGGGAGATCTCCACTTGTGTTTAGCCCCATTGCTTTTGAGATTTTAAGACCTTCACCCTAGTAGTTTGGATATTTTAAGACATTTTGACCCATTTCTGTCAATTTTAAGATCTTTCGTGCCGTTAAGGTGTCGATTTTTTCCTGGCGAGCGATAGCGAGCCTGTAATTTAAGAGGAACCGGCTTTCAGCCGGGACATTTTTCTACCGAAAAATGTACAAATTTATCTTGAAAGGGGCTGAAAGGGGTGTAATCTTAAGCTTGAAGGATATCTAGGGACCAAACTAAAAACCTCCCCTTAAGGGGAGTTGGGCCGTTTTTCTGGTCCCCTTCTTCCTTATGCTTAGTCCCATTAGTTTTCAGACCAATAGTTTGGCGATTTGAAGACCTTTCGCCCGATTTATTTGTGAATATTAAGACTTTTCGTGTCATTTAGGTGTCGAATATTTTCCTGGCGAGCGACAGCGAGCCTGTAATTTAAAAGAAACTGGCCTTCGGACGGGACCTTTTTCGATTTAAAAACTTACACATTTATCTGGAAGGAGAGTCTTGGGCAGGTGTTTTATGAGCTTGATGGAGGTCTAGGAAGGAAACTAGTAAAATAATAATACAAATATATATAAATGAGCAAATAAATACGCCCATCCTCCCCCTAACCATTACACCACCAAGACAGTTACTACCTAAATACGATTCATATTTATTAATCGCATACTGGATATCAATTTAATCATGTTACTGCTCACTGAATAGCTTAATTACTGAACTTAGCTTCATCGGCGCTGCAAGAAAAACAACAATAGGAATAGCATATCAAAATGGGTTTCTTTATGTCCTGATACTGTTTAATTAAGGGGAGGTTTTTAGTTTGTTTCCATCAAGCTTAAGATTACACCCCTTTGAGCCCCTTTCAAGATAAATTTGTACATTTTTCGGTAGAAAAATGTCCCGGCTGACAGCCGGTTCCTCTTAAATTACAGGCTCGCTATCGCTCGCCAGGATAAAATCGACACCTAAATGGCACGAAAGGTCTTAAAATTGACAGAAATGGGTCGAAGGTTGTTACAATCGTCAAAATAATGGGGAGAACGTCTTAAAATTAGAAAAGCAATCGGGCTAAACATGAGGGAGAAAGGAATCAAGAAATAAATCCCTCAAGTGGAAATCTACTTATTCTGATTCCCTGTAATATAAACATGAGAGAGTTACATAGATACACAGAGTACACAGGCCTAGCGGTCCCTACTAGGCAGTCCAGACTTAAAGGTAACATAGAATTTGCTATTAGTGGAAGGTAAGGATAGCAAAGCAGAAGGCTCTTTCCCCATCCACAGAGAGAGAGAGAGAGAGAGAGAGAGAGAGAGAGAGAGAGAGAGAGAGAGAGAGAGAGAGAGAGAGAGAGAGAGAGAGAGAGAGAGAGAGAGAGAGAAGAGAGAGAGAGAGAGAGAGCAGGCGAGAGAGAGAGATAAAGCCGCTAAGCAGATCTACACAGCACATCACTAGTCACGCACAATATAAATCCCCGACTGCTTTGGGTAAATAACCGGCTAAGCGGGTAAGCAAATAGGTAAGTGGGTAAGTAGCGAGGTGAATAGGTACTTTAAGGATATTCCACAGTACTTTACTCAGGCTGACACACAAACAGCTTAGGGAATAGGGTATTTCTGCAGGAGACTGACGCTACTTGTTCATTTCATTAATTGAGTTTAGCGGTGAAGTTGGTTGGTGGAAAAACATAATAACTAAGTCTATAACTATGTATATTATAAAACATAATAACTAAGTCTATAACTATGTATATTATAACACATAATAACTAAGTCTATAACTATGTATATTATAACACATAATAACTAAGTCTATAACTATGTATATTATAACACATAATAACTAAGTCTATAACTATGTATATTATAACACATAATAACTAAGTCTATAACTATGTATATTATAACACATAATAACTAAGTCTATAACTATGTATATTATAAAACATAATAACTAAGTCTATAACTATGTATATTATAACACATAATAACTAAGTCTATAACTATGTATATTATAACACATAATAACTAAGTCTATAACTATGTATATTATAACACATAATAACTAAGTCTATAACTATGTATATTATAACACATAATAACTAAGTCTATAACTATGTATATTATAACACATAATAACTAAGTCTATAACTATGTATATTATAAAACATAATAACTAAGTCTATAACTATGTATATTATAACACATAATAACTAAGTCTATAACTATGTATATTATAACACATAATAACTAAGTCTATAACTATGTATATTATAACACATAATAACTAAGTCTATAACTATGTATATTATAACACATAATAACTAAGTCTATAACTATGTATATTATAACACATAATAACTAAGTCTATAACTATGTATATTATAACACATAATAACTAAGTCTATAACTATGTATATTATAACACATAATAACTAAGTCTATAACTATGTATATTATAACACATAATAACTAAGTCTATAACTATGTATATTATAAAACATAATAACTAAGTCTATAACTATGTATATTATAACACATAATAACTAAGTCTATAACTATGTATATTATAACACATAATAACTAAGTCTATAACTATGTATATTATAACACATAATAACTAAGTCTATAACTATGTATATTATAACACATAATAACTAAGTCTATAACTATGTATATTATAACACATAATAACTAAGTCTATAACTATGTATATTATAACACATAATAACTAAGTCTATAACTATGTATATTATAACACATAATAACTAAGTCTATAACTATGTATATTATAAAACATAATAACTAAGTCTATAACTATGTATATTATAACACATAATAACTAAGTCTATAACTATGTATATTATAAAACATAATAACTAAGTCTATAACTATGTATATTATAACACATAATAACTAAGTCTATAACTATGTATATTATAACACATAATAACTAAGTCTATAACTATGTATATTATAACACATAATAACTAAGTCTATAACTATGTATATTATAAACCTTCCAAAGACATAAACACAAATATTAACGATGTTTTTGTTTTATAATAATGGTTAAAGTTATCCCCTCGAACATAAAACAAAAACAGAATTGCGACTATTCGGATGTAATTTGTTATCGAAACCTATTACAATTAACATTAAATATCCTAACCTAACCTAGGGGTAATGTTAGATTAGTTCAAATTAAGTTTAGTTAGGTTATATAGCCTAACTGAAACCACACAAATGTTCACTATATTTATTTGTGTTTTAATGTTGGTGATGTTGAACTCTCTATGCCTCGAGGATCACAACCGTGTGGCGCTTTTTTAAGGGGAGATTTCCACTTGAGGGATTTTTTTTTCTTGACTCCTTTCTCCCTCATGTTTGGCCCCATTGCTTTTTCTAATTTTAAGACGTTCGCCCCATTATTTTGACGATTTTAAGAACCTTCGACCCATTTCTGTCAATTTTAAGGCCTTTCGTGCCATTTAGGTGTCGATTTTATCCTGGCGAGCGACAGCGAGCCTGTAATTTAAGAGGAACCGGCTTTCAGCCGGGACATTTTTCTACCGAAAAATGTACACATTTATCTTGAAAGGGGCTCAAGGGGGTGTAAACTTAAGCTTGATGGATATCCAGAGACCAAACTAAAAACCTCCCCTTAAACCCGTTCAGTACCAGCTCTGTCCTTATTATATAATGCTGGCTAATAATAGACGATTGTATTCAGTTTAAGAAGAGCCTCCAGCAAGTAACTGGCTCCGAACTATCTTAATTAACCCTTTTTACCACCACAGATCCTTCTTACGCTGCACAAAATCGTCTAAATATACCCAGAATACGATAACAAAAGTCGTCGCCGGTACAAAAGGGGTTAAAGAAAATGTCTCCGAGAGTGGCGTCCTCCTCCTCCTACAGAAGTACCGGGAATGGTCTCCATGCATTGTACCATGCAGTACCGGGAATGGTCTCCATGCATTGTACCGTGCAGTACCGGGAATGGTCTCCATGCATTGAGGCCGAAACAACAGTGACAAAATGACTTGAAAAACAGTATCTCAAAATTAAGGGGAGTGACCTTTTTTTTTTCTCTTTCTTGGTTGTATCCATTCGGCCCCATTCAGCCTACTGTTTTAAGACATTTATCCCCATCCAGGTGTCATTGCGAGCGATAGTGAGCCAGCATTTTATGGGATAAATCGGCTTCGCCGGGGGCATTTTTCTATCGAAAAATGTAAAAATTTAGCCTGCTGTCTAAATAATTTTCCAAAATATGGTGGCTCACTATCGTTTGCCCAGGTATAAATCGACATCTGGATGGGATAAACGCCTTAAAACGGTAGGCTGAATAGGGCCGAATGGATACAACCCAGAGAGAGAACAAAAAAACAGATCACCCCCCTTAAAACTGAATCACAAATCTCTCTCTTTTAATTTGGAAAACAAGTATGGGAAATAAATCTATATATAAAATTGTAAACACTAATTACGAGAAAATTAATGAATTAAAACAACATAGTGAATGTGTGTGTGTGTGTGTGTGTGTGTGTGTGAGATACAGATAGATGTGTGATTGTGTGGTATGAGGGTGTAAAGGAGAGGATGATGCCACCGATTGTATATTTTGAAGAGCTTGGTCATTTGCGTAACACCAGGTAGTACTAAGGTTGGTATCGTGGGTAGTATCGGGTGGTATTAAGGTGGTAATCGAGTGGTATCAGGGTAGTATAGGGTGGTATTAGGGTAGTATCTGGGTAGTATCGGGTGGTATCAGGGTAGTATCGGGTGGTATTAGGGTGGTATTAAGGTGGTATCGGTGTAGCATCTGGTGTAGAGGGTATGACGGGGGATCAGAGGGAAAAATCCGGTACCTTCTTCAAGCCTATTAAGCTGAGATGGGGGTAGGGGGGAGGGGGGCAGAGGCTAGCAGGGATGATATATAATCTGTATATACAGTAGGTCATATATATATATATATATATATGTGTGTGTACTGTATATATATGTATATATATATATATATGTATATATGTATATATATGTATATATATATATATATATATATATAATATATATATATATATATATATATATATATATATATAATTATATATATACAGTATATATATATAGAGAGAGAGAGAGAACGAGAGTGACAGTGACTGGATGCATATTTAGTACATTTTTCTATCGACAAATTTACAAATTTATCTTGAAGGTGGTCTTGGAGGTGTTATTTAAGCTTGATGGAGGTCTAGGGAGGAATCTAAAACAATAATAGAGTGATAAATATATAA
>JBAKBP010031098.1:0-5000 GCA_037953745.1 Lithodes maja | reverse complement strand
GCCCGACCATGCCCAGGAGTTGTCTGTAGAGGGGCGAGGACTTAGCCTTGATTTGCCTACCGAGCCAGGAGCGAGTGCAGTACCAGAGACTACAGCTCGCTCGTAGTGCCGGTATAGTAGAGTAACGTAATTTATCTGTCCTTGTGTTCTCTACAGTCTTTTCCTGGGTTCTCGCTTTCGGTGCTGGGACTCGTTGTTCCTGTGACTTGGCCTGCTAGCTAGAACACATGGGGATGATGAGTGGGTGATATCTTTATTTTACTATGCATTGCAGCTCTCTTTAAGTTTATGTATGTAACACTTTACAATACACATTACTCACACACTAGACAACACTATTAATACTTTCATGTATCAATTAACTGCACTGTCGTTTTGCTGCTGTTTCCGGAGTTCTATTGCGTAGGGCGCATACGGACTCAGAGGGGAGACAGAGTGAGAGAAGCGAAGTAGCCTATGCGGTAGTAGGCTACCGGCGCAGTACTGTTGCCTGCAACCTTTTAGTTATTCCAAGTATAGATTCATTATTACAATAAGTGACTACTGTTTATGTTCCTTCCATGTGTATTATTAGGTATCTACTGGATCATGAACATCTTGTATGCTACATGCTAGTGCATGTTAGTAGGGGACAGTTATTCTAGTGCACGCGCTTTCAAGTAGGCGTGTACATTTGTCATTTAGCATTTCACTGTCATACCTTTAGCCTGCTTCTATTCTACATTATTAGAGGCTTAATATTAACGTAGTTTCTTGAGTATTGCATTTCTTTAGTAATAACGTAACCTATAAATGTCTGAGGGAGTTTAGCCTCATAGCCTACCCCTGTTGTACACTTTCGCCGAGTTAAGGTACCTCGTTACCATAGACGATAACTCTGTAGGGCGTTGGTGCTTTTGTTGTCTGGAGCATATAGTATTTGGGACTGGACTCGAGCGTGTCGTTGTCACATAAGCCATTTCTGTCCTACGGTCAAGAATCCCGAATATGTATTGCCGATCCAGCCGTAACAAAATGGCGACCTTGCACAAGATTCAGTAGTATCCTATCACATGTTTTTTGGAGAACTATTCTATGCTACCTAGTAGAGCTGGCTAGAATTTTCTTGCATATTGGAGGAATTTTTATTGTGTCATTATTGTATTGGTGGACTTGCAGATTGTTTCGTTGGGGGTGTCTAGAGTAGAGTCATTCAAGCATCTTTAACATTTTGTGAGTCGAGACTGCAATTAGTAATAAGCACTTCTTTTTTTTATGAACAGCAATTGTATAACCAGCACTATGTCTAATGACTCATCATTTACGGGGGAGGATAACACGGTACAGCCTGGAGAGAGGGATGCCCGGGCATTTTTGCAGACACCTTTGACCGAACAGCGCCTGCAGGCTATTGATTGTTATGGTCTTCGCTGTTTAGCCACGGTTTTGGGGCGGGACTGTCCTGACAGTTGGCCCAAGAAGAATTTGGTGGCATGTTTGTTGGGTGATGGCGATGGGGCGGTTGGTGGAGTGGGGTCTTGGGGGGTTCCCTCCAAGCCTCCATTCCACTCTACCCCTGAGCTGGGCCCTCAGCCAGCGAGTCTTAGCACGATGCAGCAGGAGGGTTCTCAAGGGCAAGCTGGCTTACCCGTAAACACGTCTCGGTGTGGATCCCCCATTTTGTGCTCTCCCCCCCCAGGCCTGTCTCCTGAGATGTTATTTCAGCTAGAACTAGCTAAGTTTAAGCTGCAGGAGACTCAGATACAACAGGCTAGTATAGAACGCATAGAGGTTGCTAGAATCCAAGCCAATCAGGATGCAACCAGGTACCAGGCTGAAATGGATGTCGAGAAGTCTAGAGTAGAGACCACGGGGCGTCATCTCGGTGGTGGGCACCGGGTTACAGACTCACTTTCGCATTTAATTAAGTTAGTACCCGCATTTGATGAGACAGCAGTGACTGAGTTTTTTGCTCGTTTCGAAAAGAAGTGTCGTGAGTATGACTGGCCGGAGGTTAAATGGGCAGCATTAGTTTCATCACGTCTAGTGGGTAAGGGGTTGAAAGCCTACGATGCACTGTCACTGGACGAGAGTGTAGTGTATGGACTGGTGAAGGAGGCTGTGCTCCGGGCCTACGAACTGCAACCCGAAACTTATAGATTGAAGTTCCGTGGCGTGAATAAGAAGAGCGACGTCAGTTTTATGGAGCACGCACGGGACTTAACAGATGCAGGTAATAACTGGTTTCGGTCCGAGCACGCAGAGTCGGCTGAGGAAATTAAGCAACTTTTCTATCTGGAACAGTTTTACAAATGTACTGGAACCGATCTAACGCTGAACATTAAGGAAAAATGTCCCAAGACAGTAGAGGAGGCTGCCAAGATGGCAGACCTCAGATTATCATTGATTCGTGGTTGCGGTGCCGCTCAGAGGGCTGAGTCAGGGCAGAAGGGGCGCTATACCCCACCCACCAGAGTTTTCGATAATAACAAATCCTATGACACACATAACCACACTAAATGCATTGCACCTAATAACACCTACAAACACAAGCCTCTCCCGTTTACTAAAGGTCAGGCCCCTTCTTCGCCCGCACAAGGGAAGAAGCCCATTGGGGATGTGAAATGTTACAAATGTCAGAAGCTAGGCCATTATTCACGTGAGTGCCCTAGTAACACTCCCGCTAAGCCGGTGTCATTGGTTCACAGTATCGGTGTGTCTCTGAAGGCTGCAGCAACTGCCCGGGGTAGGTTGTCAGCAGCTGAGGCACACGCGGTAAAGAAGCGTACGGAAGGCTCGACACCTGTCCGGGACACTTTCTGTAGCCATCGGGGACACGGGTTTGTGAGCTGGGGGAGTGAACTACGGAGGGTTGACTTGCTGAGGGATACGGGGGCTTCGCAAACTTTGTTGAGGAACTTCACAGGGAAACCGATAAATGCGGCCAGAGTTGTTGTGGTGCAGGGTATAAATGCTACGAGGTCATACCCACTTGTGAGGTTGGAGTTGAGAGTGGGAGAGGTGTGCAGGGAGCTGGATGTAGGGATCGTTGAGTGTTTGCCAGTTGAGGGCGTCGACCTTCTTCTCGGCAACGACTTTGCGGTGCCCACTTCCGGGACTCCACCCTTAGTCGTTGCCGAGAGGGCGGCCGACGTGGATGGTGAGAATCGGGAATGGGTTGGGAGGTGCCAACAGGATGAGATGGCCTGTGTGGTAACCCGATCTCGCTCTGCGGCTCCTGCACAGCCTAGCACTCAACCTCGGGGACAGTGGAGGAAGGATCAGGAGAAGGGTCCTAAGGGCAGGAAAAGGGACATTGATTCTGCTGCACTTCTCGGTGATTCGGTACTTGGACCTATAATAAACACGGGAGTTGACTCTGGCCCAGATATGGTGTGTAACAAGGCAGAGTTGGGTAAGACTTCGCGTGAGGCAAGAGCTGTAGCGAGAGCCACTAAGGCAGTAGAGCCTACTAGCCGGGGTAATGTCTTATTACAAAACCATCTTGATGCATTGACGCCCAGGGACATTAGTGAGCAGCAGCTGCAAGACGCTAGCCTAGCTCGTTATAGCAATGGTGCCATAGAGTTGGAGGAAGATGGGGATGCGAAGCCGGGAGATTTCTTTAGGCTCAACAGGATATTGTACCGCAGATTTCTAGACCCCAAATCGAAGTGGGAGGGCGGTGCGAGGGTAGTAGACCAGGTGGTTGTTCCAAATAAGTATAGAGAGTCCTTATTGTGTCTGGCGCATGATGTGCCGGTGGCGGGTCATTTGGGGGTAACAAAAACATTGGCGGCATTGGGCAGGTTTTTCTGGTGGCCTGGGGTCAAGGCTGATGTCTGTGCATGGGTGGCTGGGTGTGCGACCTGCCAGACAACGGGGAAGCCTAACCAGACAATCCCGAAGGCACCTTTGTTTCCCATACCTGTCACCGGGCCTCCGTTCAGCAAAGTTGTAGTAGATTTGGTTGGCCCTTTCCCACCTACTAGTAGTGGCAATAAATTCCTGTTGACAATCATGGATGTGGCTACGAGATACCCGGACGCATACCCCATGAGAAACGGCTCGGCAAAGGCAGTTGTTAAAAACTTATTATTGTTCTGTTCCTGTTATGGATTTCCACGTGAGGTGCAGTCAGACCAGGGGAGCAATTTTACATCCAAATTGTTCAAGCAAACCCTTCAGTTGCACGGTATATGTTCTGTAGTGTCGTCAGCCTACCATCCCGAGAGTCAGGGAGTCTTGGAGCGGTGGCACTCGACCCTGAAGAGTATGCTACGCTGTTACTGTGCAGAACATGACACTGATTGGGATTTGGGTCTGCCGTATGTTCTGTTCGCTGCACGTGAAGTCCCAGGAGAGAGCCTGGGGTTCAGTCCAAATCAACTAGTCTTTGGCCATAATGTGAGAGGACCTTTAAGTATGGTGAAAGAGATCTGGGAGGGCGAAGAGAAGCCGGGGTCTGTACTTAAATATATCCTTGAGAGCCGGGAGAGACTTATAGGTTGCATGGCAGCGGCAGGTAATAACTTGGTTAATGCACAGGCGGTCATGAAGCACCAGTATGACGCCAAGGTGAAGCTTCGGGAGTTTTCGGTGGGTCAGGAGGTAATGTTGCTTTTACCTTTGCCTGGACACCCCCTTTCTGCCAAGTTTATTGGGCCGTATGTGGTGGCTAAGAAACTGTCCGACCTTGATTATCTCGTTGCAACACCTGACCGTAGAAAAAAACATCAGTTATGTCATGTTAACCTCATGAAAGAGTATGTGAGACGCCCCTCAGAGCCTCTCACTGTCCCTGTGCTGGCCTGCAGCGGCCAGGGTGGAGAAGGAGGTGGGGACAGTCATGCTGCTGAGGAGGATAGCTGGGACTGTGTCATTTCCGCGGAACAGTGGGCGGGGAATACTGAACAAGAGGCTAGGCAAGCTGTAAGTCACCTGCCTGAGCACCAGGGTGCTGCTGTCCTAGGCCTGTTCAGGTCATACCCCTCTGTTTTCGCCGAACACCCAGGTCTCAC
>JBAKBP010031097.1:0-24872 GCA_037953745.1 Lithodes maja | reverse complement strand
CTACTTTTCAACAGTAAGAATTTCATCTAAGCCCTCTTAGCATCATTCTACCACCACCACTACTACTACTACTACCACCACCACCACCACCACTACCACCACCACTACTACTACTTCTCCAACAGTAAGTATGCCATCTAAGCCTCTGCCCTAACTTTCTTCCCAGCAGTCTCACAAGTATAATGGAATTTAACTCTTCTCCCGCGCGGCAGTCAGGAAATTAGACAAGATAAACAAGTAATTATGCCGAATATATCCTCCTCCTCCTGCGACGCTCCTGTAATTAATTCGGAGTCGAGAATGGGGCTAATTAATCAGCTGCGTGCGTCGTGATTTAGATAAGGGGAGAGGAACGGCCCACTTGGGAACGCCTGGGGGATGGGTGGGTGGGGAGGGAAGGAGGGCGTTAGTTAAATGAGCTGGGGGGATGATGGGAGGGGTGGAGAGGGGAGAGGCAGTGGAGTGGGGTAGGATGGGAGGGAAGTGGAAGAGGAGGGGGGAGGAATAGAGGGAGAGAGAGAGAGTGGTAGGAGAGGGGAGGAAGGGAGTAGAGATGCGAGCTGGAGGGAATGGAACAGATAGAGAGGGAGAAATGGGGTGATAGGAGAGGGAGAGAGTGGGAAAGGATAGGGAAATGATAAAATGAGGTGAAGGTGGGAAGGCGGAGAAGAAGGGAGGAGGGAGGGGAGTAAAGATGAGAGTTGGAAGTAATGGAAAAGGGATGAGAGGGGAGAAATGGGGTGGTAGGTGGAGTAGAGGATAAGGAGTAAGTAAAATGAGAGAGGGATTGAGAGAGAATAGGAGGGAAATAAAAGGTAAATAGGAAAGAGAAGTTGAAGGAACATGGAAATAAAAGAAAATAGAAGAGATAGGAAACTTACGAGAATCTTGGAATGGTAGGATGATGTTAGGGTGTAAGAGAGGGTTGGTAGTTATATAGTTAAATGAGCTGAGAGAGAGAGAGAGAGAGAGAGAGAGAGAGAGAGAGAGAGAGAGAGAGAGAGAGAGAGAGAGAGAGAGCGCAGGTGGGGAGGGAAGCGAAATGAGAGGGGATGGGGTAGAGAGACATAGCTAAGACAAAGGAGAAACTAGTTGAGAGGTAGTGGAAGTGTTTAGTTAAATGAGGTGGGATTGAGTGGGTGGAAGGGAGAAGAGGGACAAAGATGGAAGAAATGAGATAGATGGAGGAAGAAATGAGATAGATGGAAGGGAAACATGAGAATTAGCAACTAACTTGGGAGAGAGTCTGGGGGAGGGAGGAGGAGGAGAGGGAGAGGGGGAGGAGGAGGAGATGGGGAGGAGGAGGAAGACAGGAGGTTAAATGAAGTAGGAGGGTGGTTGGAAGGAGAGAGCAAGGCAGAGAGTAGGATTTGAGTGAGGCAGATAAGAGGAGAGATGGAAGGAAAGGAGTAGAGATAAGAGGAAAATAAAATAGGTGGAAACATACATGGAAGAGCCTTGCGGTGGAAGATGGCTTAGGGATACATAGATGGTTGGGTAAACTCGCACCAAAAACTATCGGTGCGTACTGTAGTGGGAACAATTTGAGACTAGTAACGATAGGTATTGGGAAAGGCGAGCTGTTCCAACCGTATGTTGGCAACACTGACCGAGACCGAACCACCGAGACACAAAGCAACACACCAAAATGAGGAAACAAACACTGATTATCATCCATTTGGCAACACCTAGTGCAGGGTGTTGGAGGGGGGGGGGGGGGGGGTGTTATGACGAAACACTTTGACCAACCTTCCCGACATAATTATCAGAGTCCACGTATCATTTCGAAGGTCGTAGATCACACCCTGCACCGATAGTTTTTGGTGCGAGTGTACTGTATCATGAGGTTGGGGGTGAATGAATGAGAAGAAGAGAGGGTGGGAAGAAAAAGTGGGGAAAGGTGATGGTGAGGAAGGAAGGAAGGAAGGAAGGAAGGAAGGAAGAGGAGAGAAGGAGAGAAGGAGAGAGGGAGAGAGAGAGTACAACGGAAATCAAGCAACAACAGGTCTAGTGACCCTTCTAGGCTGCTTGTCCTCCAAAACACTGACGATCAAGTGTCCAAACAGTGGTTTAGAGTGGGTAAAGGAACATTGGAAAGGGAACTACTGCCCTGGAACTAATTAATGTCCATGGCAGGATTAGGAAGTTAGTAGGGGACAGATGGGTTAGTAACTGAGGGGGGATAAAATAAAGTTATTCATTTACAAACGCAGTCAGTCGCGGGTTTGATGAGATATTTGTTTAAGCGGAGTTTAAATGAATCAACGGTGCTGCAGTCTATAACGTCTCGGGGAAGCCCATTCCACATGTTGACAACTCGATTGAATTAGAAATTCTTAGATTCAATAATTTTGCAACCGTTTCCCCCGCGTGTAATCTTTAAAACTCTAGGCGAGATTGTATCAGGTCCAGGCGTTTTATTTACCTTGAGTTTATCTAAACAATTCAATACTTCTATCTCTGTAACGGTGATATTGCTTAGAACATCTGAATTATCAATCTGAATCGGCGATGGTGTAGGGATATCACTGAGGTCTTCTGTTGTAAAAACTGATGCAAAGAAGGTATTGAGGGCATTACTCATTTGTACTTCGTCTTTGGTGTATTCTCCATTTTCATCGACTAACGGTCCAACAGTTGAAGTAACTACTTTTTTCTTTCTGATATAACTATAGAATTTTTTCGGGTTTGTTTTACTTTGATTCGCAATATGTAACTCTAGGGTCTTTTTACTTTGCTTAATTAACTTTTTGGCTTTGCGTCGTAGCTCTACAAATTTCTGTAGGGTCTCACCTGTACAATCTCAAAATTTGCTGACGATACAAAAATTGCAAATAGCGTACTCTCAAAAGATCAAGTTGACGATATGCAACACAATCTAGATAAATTGTCACATTGGGCCCAAATTTGGCAAATGAGTTTCAATGCGGATAAATGTAAAGTACTACATATCGGATACCTAAATGAGAAAGCAAACTATTCGATGAATGGCACTCGGCTTAAGAATGTAAACAGAGAAACCGATCTGGGAGTAACAATATCGAGTAACCTAAAACCGAGTCAACAATGTTCAGAAGTTGTTAAGAAGGCAAACAAAATAATTGGCTTCATAGGCAGATCATTTGAGCATAAATCCAAAGACGTAATCCTAACCCTTTACAATTCCTTAGTCCGCCCTCTTCTGGAATACTGCGTTCAATGCTGGTGCCCTTATTACCAAAAAGACAAACAAGCTAGAACGAGTTCAACGTAGTTACCAAAATGATACCTAGCCTAAAGAACAAACCATACGAAGAGCGTCTTAGAGAATTAAATCTATTTCCTTTAACCCAGCGCAGATTAAGAGGTGACTTAATTCAAGTGTTCAAAATCATCAAAGGCATCGACAATATAAACTGTAGTAAGTACTTCACTATCGACCAATCTAATTACACGCGGGGAAACGGTTGCAAAATTATTGGTAAATCTTTTAACTCACACGAATCTAAGAATTTCTTCTTCAATCGAGTTGTCAACTTGTGGAATGGGCTTCCCCGAGACGTTATAGACTGCAGCACCGTTGATTCATTTAAATTCCGCCTAGACAAATATCTCGCATCAAACCCGCGACTGACTGCGTTTGTAAATGAATAACTTTATTTTATCCTCCCCTCAGTTACTAACCCAGTAGTTCCCTTTCCAATGTTCCCTTACCCACTCTAAACCACTGTTTGGACACTTGATCCTCAGTGTTTTGGAGGACAAGCAGCCTAGAAGGGTCACTAGATCTGTTGTTGCTTGATTTCCTTTGTACTCCTTTGTACTCCTTTGAGAGGGGGGGGGGGGGAGAAGTGTAAATGTAATGGAGAGAGGGGAGAGACGCGGGAGGGCCACCATCATGATCACTAATTAAACCTTGATGGAGCGAGAGGTTGGTTGCAAGGGGGGAGAGAGAGAGAGGGGGGAAAGAGGAAAGCAAGGAGGAGGGAAAAATTGAAAGGGAATAAAGAGGAAGGGAAAAAGAGGAGAGACAGAGGAAGGGAAAAAATATGCAAGGAAGAAGGAAGGGAAAACAGGAAGGGACTAAAGAGGAAGGGAAAAAGAGGAAGGGGAAATAGAGGAAGGGAAGAAAAAGGAAGGTAAAACAGAGGAAGTAAAGAAAGATAAAGGGAAACAAGAGGAAGGGAATGAAAGGAAGGGGAAAAGAGGAGAGGAAAAGAGGAAGGGAACAAATATCCAAGGAAGAAGGAAGGGAAAAAGAGGAAGGGAATAAAGAGGAAGGGAATAAAGAGGAAGGGAAAAAGAGGAAGGGAAAAAAGAGGAAGGGAAAAAGAGAGAAAAAAGAGGAAAGGAATAAAATGGAAGGTAATAAAGAGGAAGGCAAAAAGAGGAAGGGAAAAAAGAGGAAGGGAAAAAAGAGGAAGGGAAAAAAGAGGAAGGGAAGAAAGAGGAAGGGAAAAAAAGGAAGGGAAAAAAGAGGAAGGGAAGAAAGAGGAAGGACAATGAGAAACGAAAACAATAATATATAAAAAGTATAGATAGGAAAGGCTGGGTTAGTTTTATAGATAGGAAAGGCTGGGTTAGTTTTATAGATAGGAAAGGCTGGGTTAGTTTTATAGATAGGAAAGGCTGGGTTAGTTTTATAGATAGGAAAGGCTGGGTTAGTTTTATAGGTTATTGTAAAGCTAATAGGTATAAACGTAAGTCAAAATTGTCAAGTAGTTTCTTTTTCACTGGATATTGATATAATTAATATATATAAGTTTTATATATATATATATATATATATATATATATATATATATATTGATATAAAAGTGTATTCAGGAAGCTTGGGCTGAAAATTACCAGTAATATAGACGCGAGAGTATTCTTGAAAATTATCAAAGGAGAAATTCACATAGAAAGGGATAAATTCAGTACATACAATTCAGTACATACAATTCAGTACATACAATTCAGTACATACAATTTATAAGAAAATATATAATAACAAGGAACGTAATGCCATACGATTGTCAAGATAATTATTAAAGAAGCTTAAGAAAGCTTAAAGAATACACGAGAGTAAACTATCATATACTATATAATAAGAATACAACAGGACAAACAAGAACAGGAAGTGATGAAATAAGAAGAAAAACGTAAATCAAGGATAAGGATAATTAGGGAAAACAAGGAATAAAGTTAGACTGACACAGGAAAGTCTTATTACGAGGAAATAATTGTAAAGATCATGGAACAAAATATATAGGGTACATTACAAAAATATATATATATATATATATATTATAGAAAACACAAGGACAAATGATAGACGCAAAGCCTAACGGGGAGGGAGAGAGAGAGAGAGAGAGAGAGAGAGAGAGAGAGAGAGAGAGAGAGAGAGAGAGAGAGAGAGAGAGAGAGAGAGAGAGAGAGAATATGATCCTTTTGAATAGCATCGTAATAGTTCCTTAAACATACATTTGTTATGTTACTTTAGGCCCGGTTTACGGCAATGGGGAATAGTGTGTGTGTGGGGGGGGGGGGGGGGGGGTGGTGGAGCGGGTGTAAGGATTTCAAATGTCTTCATAATTTGTAACGGCGGAGATGATAAATGGAATCTGTCCCAAATGTTTCGCTAGTTCGGGAGAGCGCAACCTCTGCCTACGCTGGCGGAGGTATGCCCTCCACCAATTGATGCCTTAATGGAATTACTTCTTTCTTGGTTCATATTTTATGTTCCTACCCAATTTCGTGATCATTGGTTCATATCCTTGTGAGCCGTCTACGGTGGCGAAGATATGCGCTCTACCGATTGTTTTATAAATTGAATCACTTCTTCCTTGGCGCATGCTCTATCTGCCCATCAAACTTTGTGAAAATCGGGTAATAACTGACATCTTGTTTACAGACAACCAAACAAAGAAGCAGACAGACGGACAAACACATAACCTCCATCCAATTTCGTTGGCGGAGGGAAATATAACGATACATAACAAGAATACCATACATATGAACATCAAGAAGAATAACAAGATAAGCAGGTTAGTCTGGATGAGTAGTTAACCCCTTCTACACCGAGACGTCTTTTTAATATCTTTCTGGCTATACTTTAGACTCTTTTATGCAGCTTAAGAAGGATCTGTGGCAGTATTAAGGGTTAAGTTAGATAGTTCGAAGCCTGTTAATTGTTGTAGACCTTTTTGATACTTAAGAAAATCGTCTAATAGTAGCCAAAATAAAGATGAAAAGACGTCGCGGTACAGAAGGGGTTAAAGCACTGGCTTCCAAACAACAAAGTTATAGGTCGAATCATGGTCTGTCTAGGGAGAGAGATTATTTGGATTTAAAGTATTTTGGTATGAATGAAAGGTGGAAGGATGGAGTGAAAAAGTCTATGAGTGAAGGCGGTGCTGGATGGGAGGATGGGCGTCTACTGCCTGGGGACAGAGGTGCATGGGGGCGTTTCGTTCGTGGCCACCCCTTCAGGGATCACGGCGTCAGGCAATAGATAGATAGCTGTACAATACATTAAGGGGAGGTTTTTAGTTTGGTCTCTAGATATCCATCAAGCTTAAGATTACACCCCCTTGAGCCCCTTTCAAGATAAATTTGGAAATTTTTCGGTAGAAAAATGCCCCGGCTGAAAGCCGGTTCGTCTTAACTAACAGGCTCGCTATCGCTCGCCAGGATAAAATAGACACCTAAATGGCACGAAAGGTCTTAAAATTGACAGAAATGGGTCGAAAGTTCTTAAAATAGTCTAATAATGGGGCGAACGTCTTAAAATTAGAAAAGCAATGGGGCTAAACATGAGGGAGAAAGGAGTCAAGAAAAAAATCCCTCAAGTGGAAATCTCCCTTTAATACAGACACTCAATTAAACCAGTTGCGTTGTTTACAGTGCAGTCAAGCTTGAGTATCTAACAAAACACACAAATACACGATCATTGGAACAGTGTCAGTCTTGATACTGCTGGTGGCTATAGTCTATTTTTGTCCAGCTGAGGGTAAATTGTCATGTTTCTATCTTTGTTACTCAGCCATAAGGTAGATTTTGTAGCGAAATATGATGTTAGTTATGAACACTTGGCATTAATACGACACAGCCATAGGAGTTTCGTATATTTCCACTAAGTATCGAGAAATCAGCTACCAAGGGATTCAATTTACGATCAGCTGGACAAAAATAGAGTATAGTGTATGATCCAGTTTGGTGCCTGAAGCCATCTGTCAGCACTCATAAACCTCGAGAAATCGCCTCGAACCTCAAGCCATAATAAAGACTAGGTCCAGCCAGATGAAACATTAAGAAAAAAAAAACGGAGAACAAGATGGAGGGGAAAGGAGAAAGTAGAAGAAAGAAGAAAGGAGGAGGAAGAAGAAGAAAGGAAAGAGGAGGAGGAGGAAGAAGAAAGAAGAAGAAGAAAGGAAGAGGAAGAAGAAAGGAAAGAGGAGGAGGAAGAAGAAAGGAGAACGAAGAACCGAAGAGGACGAAGAAAAGAAAGGAGGAAGAGGAAGAAGTAGAAGAAAGGAGGAAGAAGAAAAGAAGGAGAACGGAGGAGGAGGAAGAAGAAAAAGGGAAGAAGGAAAAACAAGAAGAAAAGAAGGAGAACGAAGGAGGGAAGAAGGAGAACGAAGGAGGGAAGAAGGAGAACGGAGGAGGGAAGAAGGAGAACGGAGGAGGGAAGAAGGAGAACGGAGGAGGGAAGAAGGAGAACGGAGGAGGGAAGAAGGGCAGAAGCTAATTAGACGATAAAGAGGAAAAAATACCCCAGGAGAGAGACGAGCGATAGGGGAAGTGAAAATTTAAAAGGGTAAGAACAAAGATTAGAATATATTACACGGAGAGGACCCCGAGGTACTTAAGTTAAGGGGAAGGGGCCGTTTTTCTGGACCCCCTTCTCACTTGGGTTTAACCCCATTAGTGTTTTGAGATTGTATGACGCTCGGCCCATTAGTTTGACGATTTTGACATCTTTCAGACCATTAGTTTGTCAATTTTAAGACCTTTCGCGCCATTTCGTTGTCAACCTTAAGACCTTTCGTGCCATTTAGGGATTTTATCCTGGCGAGTGATAGCGAGCCTGTAATTTTAAGAAGAGCCAGCCTTCGGCCGGGACATTTTTCTACCGAAAAATGTACAAATTTATCTTGAAGGGGGGTGTAAGGGGTGTTTTTTTAAAGCTTGAGTGAGGTCTAGCGAGGAAACTAAGAAAATAAATGAATATATCATTGATGATTAATGTTAAGAACGGGTTGTTACTTATATAAATTAATATACCAAAAAAATAGCCACCGTCCCCTTAAGCAGCGAAGAGGGGAATAAAGAAGACACAGAAGAAAGGAGAAGATGGAGAGAGAGAGAATGATGGGGGAAGCAGTGAAGCGAATAATGAAGGGGAAACAAAGACACACCGTGAAATATGGGATGAAGTCCAGGAGCAGTCAAAAGTACGGGGTTAATAATGTTGATCTGAATATAGTACTGTATTTAACTAACTTTGTTTTTTTGTTTTGTTTTTATGGAGGGTACAGGGGCAGTCAAAAGTACGAGGATAATGTTGATCCCAATACTATATTTTATTTTATTTTATTTGTTTTGGAGGGTACAGGAGCAGTCAAAAGTACGGGGATAATGTGTTTTTTGGTTTTTTTTGAGGGTACAGGAGCAGTCAAAAGTACGGGGATAATGTTTTTTTGTTTTTTAGGGTACAGGAGCATTCAAAAGTACGGGGATAATTTTTGTTTTGAGGGTACAGGAGCATTCAAAAGTACGGGGATAGTGTTTTTTGTTTGTTTTTTGTTTTTTGAGGGTACAGGAGCATTCAAAAGTGCGGGGATAATGTTGATCTGAATATACTGTATTATACTAACTTTTATTTGTTTTTCTTTCTATGTGAGTGAGGGAGACAAAAGGCAGAACTGCCTGTAGCGAGTGCCTCCCCCATAGATGAAAGAGTGACAGGGCCGAAATCAAGGGACGTTCGAACCAAAATGCCTAGACACACTGAGTTTGAAGCAATTTAAGTCATAGGAGGAGGGAAAGACCGATTCTGTGATGGAGTTCCAGAGCTCAGCTGTTGAATAGAATAACTTATTTCACTACCTCTCAGAATCTACGACCTACGGAGAATATTTATATAAGTAACGAAACAATTTATCATGTCGGTAAAGCTTGCATTAACCCTTGCACGCATTTATGACGCAGAAGTTGCCAGATCAGCAATAAGAAATAGAGTTCTCTCACTCTTATAATTACCGCTCCAAAATTAGTTTTCTGCCCACTGCTATCTCAAACACAACTGCAGAGGTTGAAGTAACTAAACTAAAGGTTTCTAAATACCCCTGGTGGTAACAAAGGCTTTAAGGTATCCCCAATAGGCTCAAATCGCGTCATATGTCGAAGAGGGTTAATTTACCGGAGTGGGTATTTGCTTGGCAGCATAGGCCGTCAATGTTAGATAAACTTATTGTAAATGCCGGTGTGAGTTAATATATATTGATATTTAAAGCGCCTTGTGTAAGTTAGTGACCTTAAGGGGAGATGGGTCGTTATTCTGTTCCCTCTTCTTCCTCATGTTTAGCTCCATTAGTTTTCAGATGTTATGACGTTCGGCCCATTAGTTTGGTGAATTTAAGACTTTTCGCCACATTTCTTTGTCAATATGAAGACCTTTCTTGCTATTTAGGTGTAATTTTTGTCCTGGCGAACGATAGTGACCCTGTAATTTTGTAAGAACCGCATTTTTCTACCGAAAAATGTACAAATTAATATAGAAGGGGGATCTAATGGATGTTTTTTATGTTTTATGGAGGTCTAGGGAGGAAACTAAAAAATAAATTAATATATCAATAAATAAAAATAAAATAAAACCACTGTCTCTTTATAAAATGCATATGCGAAACTCTGTTAATTAACTCTCTCCGACATACGACGCGATTTTGAGCCTATTAGGGATACTTTAAAACCTTTGTTACCATCAGGGGTATTTAGAAACCTTTAGTTTAGTTACTTCAACCTCTGCAGTTGTCTTCGAGTTAGCTGTGGGCAGAAAACTAATTTTGGAGAGGTAATTATAAGAGTGCGAGAACTATTTCTTATTGCTAATCTGGCAACCTCTGCGTCATATGAGTGTGAAGGGGTTGAGTGTTCATCCTTAGTGTTATTATTCATACTCGTTTCATTAACCCGTACTATACCAGTGGTGTCCTTTTCATTATATTCTGGCAAATACTGAATGATTTTATTAATATTAGGAAGAACTTCTAACCATTATAAGGCTACAAACTATCTCGAGTAATTCTTTTAACTATACCACACCTCCTTCCTCAGTTGCATAATATCGTCTAAATATAGCTAGCATCTAATATAACACGTCGCTGGTACTCAAAGGGTTAAATCAAGCACGGATTTTTAGTTCTGACTGTAACATGGCTAATTACGAATACACATTAAAAGTGATGGATCGCCAGAGATATGAAATAAGGAAATTAATTATATCGCTCCAATGTTGGCTCTTTCGGAGACTAGTCGTTAAGGGGGTCCACCTCGCCTTTTTTTCTCTTTCTCTCCCTCCCCCTTTGGCTTTTATCCATTCGGCCCCATTCAGCCTACTGTTTTATGACGTTTACCCCCATCCAGGTGTCAATATACCGCTCGCCAGAATACATTTATTTTTGTTTTGACAGCAAGCTAAATTTGTAAATTTTTCGATAGAAAAAAGGTCTCCGGCGAAGCCGGATTTCTCGATACAATGCTGGCTCGCTATCGCTCGCCAGGAAGAAATAGACACCTGGATGGGGATAAACTTCTTAAAACAGTTGGCTGAATGGGTCCGAATGGATACAAGCCAGGGAAAGAGAGAAAAGGAGAGAAAGATGAAAAAAGCCGGTGACCCCCCTTGATAAATGGATTATGATTATGATACGATGGACATTTGCGTATGAATGGCTTTCTGATTCTTAATTTCCAACAATCTTCCCTCAATCTGAAATAATTAATTAGCGAAATGTATTGAAAAATCTCATTATGGTAATTGGATATCTCGATTATCGCCTTTTTAGTAGATTATTCCCGATCATTCTTTGCATTTTGCTCGGAAATAGATTTTGCTGGAAATTCATATTATTGTGAAGCATAATAGGGATGGATGTAGTTACCGAGTGTACCACTACCGACATACAACATAAATCATTTATAAAAAATACTTATAATATAATAAATACTTATAAATCTATAATACTAGGTTAGGTTAGGTTAAGTTAGGTTAGGTTAGGTTGTTTGGTTAGGGTAATGTATTTTTGTATCCAAAGGCAGTCAAAATAGACGGGAACATGATGGTGAGCGTCCGCGTAGTGTAAACAAGACGGGCAGTACACCCGGTAACTACATTCTTGCCGCATAATAAATTAATATTCTTATTACACGATAACACTATTTATAGATAAATTAGATAATTATCGCGAATAGACTCTCAGCGTTATTATACATAATTTATTAGGGAAAGTGAAGCTCTATGGAATCCTTATAATATACTCACATAGATTCCGTTGTGGTAGAATAGTTTTGATAAGTTTTGTAACTCGATTTTGTCGATATAAATAGTCCCGCGCGTAAACAAACTCAGTCCCGCAATCTTGAGAGCTCTGCTATGGACGTGTTCGAAATGGAGTACACTCGCTACGCTACGGTAAAGTGTTATGTTCTACAAAGATGTTACTGTATGTCTAATATATGAACCCACAGTAGCTGGCATGCAACTTGCAAGGGCTAGTGTTGTATCCCACGTACTGGGTCTAGGGCACTCTAGGGTTAGGTTAGGTTAGGTTGTTTAGGTTAATATACTAGGTCTCGGAAACAAGATTCGTAGTTGCGGTAGTATTTACATCAAAACTATAGTTAATTATCAAAATTATTCTCCCACAGTGGAATCTATGTGAGTATATTATAAGAATTCCATAGAGCTTCACTTTCCCTAATAAATTATGTATAATAACGCTGCGAGTCTATTCAAAAAAATTACCATAAATTATATATTACCAATATAGCTAGCCGACTTTGAAATAATGCACTTCGTTCAACAATTATGTTAATATTACGATTTATTATATTATTCAAGTGCATTGGGGTTTGTAATTGATGATTAATGTTAAGAACGGGGTGTTACTCAATTAACACAAACGCACACTCACAACAAACTAAGAGTGAACATACTATCATCATTAGCTTTATTGGGTATAATCCTGTGTAGCGGGTAGACCCGTACTGTGTAGCGGGTAGACCCGTACTGTGTAGCGGGTAGACCCGTACTGTGTAGCGGGTAGACCCGTACTGTGTAGCGGGTAGACCCGTACTGTGTAGCGGGTAGACCCGTACTGTGTAGCGGGTAGACCCGTACTGTGTAGCGGGTAGACCCGTACTGTGTAGCGGGTAGACCCGTACTGTGTAGCGGGTAGACCCGTACTGTGTAGCGGGTAGACCCGTACTGTGTAGCGGGTAGACCCGTACTGTGTAGCGGGTAGACCCGTACTGTGTAGCGGGTAGACCCGTACTGTGTAGCGGGTAGACCCGTACTGTGTAGCGGGTAGACCCGTACTGTGTAGCGGGTAGACCCGTACTGTGTAGCGGGTAGACCCGTACTGTGTAGCGGGTAGACCCGTACTGTGTAGCGGGTAGACCCGTACTGTGTAGCGGGTAGACCCGTACTGTGTAGCGGGTAGACCCGTACTGTGTAGCGGGTAGACCCGTACTGTGTAGCGGGTAGACCCGTACTGTGTAGCGGGTAGACCCGTACTGTGTAGCGGGTAGACCCGTACTGTGTAGCGGGTAGACCCGTACTGTGTAGCGGGTAGACCCGTACTGTGTAGCGGGTAGACCCGTACTGTGTAGCGGGTAGACCCGTACTGTGTAGCGGGTAGACCCGTACTGTGTAGCGGGTAGACCCGTACTGTGTAGCGGGTAGACCCGTACTGTGTAGCGGGTAGACCTGTACTTATATCTCAATAATTTGGCAATGTTACAATATATTTTTAAATTTTACATTGATGAATAGTCCACTAACATACTAGGTTAGGTGAGGTTAGGTTAAGGATATTGTTCAATGTTTGTTAGTAAATAGGCATCTGCAAAACAGTTCTACCCGCTACACAGGATCTTGCCACACATTGTATTGTATTCCTGGAATATTTTTTTATAGCTGCGGTATCACCTATAATTTAGGCCAACATATATATCTCTATTTGCTGGCCATACTCTAACCTCATATTGTCCAAGGTTTCCGCCTAGGATTGGTTAGGTATTGCTGGATTGATTACTTTAAGGGGGGGTCACCGGCTTTTTTTGTTTAGCTTTCTCTTCTTCCCTGGCTTGTATCCATTCGGCGCCATCCAGCCAACTGTTATAAGACGTTTATCTCCATCCAGGTGTCGATTTATTCCTGGCGAGCGATAGCAAGCCAGCATTGTATGGAGAAATCCGGCTTCACCGGAGACATTTTTCGGTAAATTGATACGGTGTGACAGTCACGAGTTTTAGCATGTGTGTGTGTGTGTGTTTTTTGTTTTGCATTTTTTTCTTTGATATACAGTGTTGTTTTATAACTAAGAAACCTAACCTAACAGTAATACGTGGATAGAAACTAACCTAAAATGTACGCAATTACCAGAGCCGCACTGGATCGCGCAACTGTAAGGTCCCCCGAGTAAGGTAGGAGGGAACAAAAAAAATCTATAAAGCAGAAATCCCGTAAAACAGGACTTGTCATTATGCAGACAAGACTGTTTTACCCTATATCTCCCTTATAATAAATTTGCGAAGGGAAGGACATATATAGGACTGAAAACTATTATATAACATACCTATAGGCTACACAAACATCGATGGGGCTTGTAACTGTCACACCGTAAAATCTTAACAATTTTTCTATCGAAAAATTTACAAATTTTGCTTGCTGTCAAATAATAAAAACAAATATATATATATATGGTTTAATTCTAGTTTCGCTTTCACAGCATACTCATAAATTTCGTATAGTTGTCATATACCATACTTAATTCCTATATATGTCCAAAGCGGCGGAAATGCATAAGGAATTATACCTACTGTACATAAAAAAAAAAAAAAAATCTCCCCATATGCGGCACCATAGTTATTACATAATACTAGGTTAGGTTAGGTAAGGTTAGGCGTCTTTTACCCAGCAATTTCCCTGATCTTCATAGTTGGTCGGGAAGCTATGCCTTTACAACGGCGCCTCCCTTTTGTCGCTGTGTACGTGAAACTAGAATTTTACCATATATATACAGTATATATATATATATATATATATATATATATATATATATATATATGCTGGCTTGCTACCGCTACCGGAAAATATGGACACCTGGATGGGGGTAAAAGTCTCAAAATAGTAGGCTGAATGGGTCCGAATGGATACAAGCCAAAGAGGGAGAGAAAGAGAAAAAATGCGAGGTGGGCTCCCTTAATCAATCCAGGCTTTATGCAGGCCACATCTAAGCTCAGTTTCAGCCTTGAAGTGGGCGGAGTTTTATCAAATTGTTGATAAAGGTGTTTTTATGTCCGGCCCGAAATCTGTCGTCTCTTTAGAAACCGATTTTTGCCCCATTAGTTTTCTTTTGTCTCCCTTTTCTTCTTGGTACGCGCAAAGTGCCTACAACTACAGCTCACAGTACATCTCCCATTGTTAGCCAGAGTCGAACTGGCCATATTTCATTAGGTCGCCTGTATAGTGTGTGGCGTCTTCCGGTCACGAAAGCCCCGCCCACCACCTACCTACCTCAAGGCCAGGCTTGTGCGTGAATGGGGGGGCCTAACCAACAAGGCCTCTAAATCAGTCATAAGGGTGCTGCAAGACGAACAAGTGCAAATACAATAGACGCCAAAATAACTAACGTGGATAATATTGGGCACCTCTCTTCCGTAAAATATGCCGGTACCCAAAAGCAAGGTTACCAAGTATAAATTTGTCATTCTTGCCTGTACTGTACTAATTACTTTAATCACATCAGCAAGAATTGTATTGCTGATTGCACAACGCCCAAGTAAATCGCCTACCTTTACTTTTCTCTCTTTCACCTGCAGTAGGCGGCTTGTCCGCACCAAGGAGGCGATCCACACACACCCGCACCACTCAAGAACACAAATAAACTAAGTGATGGTTGACAAGAGTCACGCGGTTCACAAATGTTCGATCAAGGAACCATTGTCTTAATATTGTGAAACTCGATGCATTGATGAACGAAATAGGCAGAAATGATTTGCGATCGTTTGAAAACTAGTTGATGATACGTTCTTTGTCGTAAATTAACACTCACTTCAGTAATCCTTGCTCAATACTGGAAAACAGCTG
Organism: Lithodes maja; assembly: GCA_037953745.1. Lineage (NCBI taxonomy): Eukaryota > Metazoa > Arthropoda > Malacostraca > Decapoda > Lithodidae > Lithodes > Lithodes maja. The sequence goes on along the minus strand of JBAKBP010031097.1, from coordinate 9,535 downwards.
CCTTATCTTACGCCTAAGAATACGACCGAAGGACTGATATTAACTGGTTGCTAGGTAGTCGGGCGCGGCATTTGGGAGGGTTCAACGATTCGAAATAGACTGAATGAAACAGGACTCCATTTGACTCAATCTGAACAAACTGTTATAAGTACTGTATACTTGGCTATAGTATTAAATCATATTAACTTATTTATTTGCTATGCCCTGTTCAATTAACCCATTGATGATTATGACGCACTTTGTTCGTTTAGTATGGTTATTATTAGACGATTTTATTTAAGTTAGGAAGGGGATGTGGAAGTCAGACGATTACTTAAGACAGTCTTTACCCTTTTAATTCCCACAGATCCTTCCTAAGTTGTATACAATCGTCTAACGATAGGTAGAATAAACTGTCTAAGCGCATCATAATCCTCAAACGGTTAAACCAGACATTTGAATAAAAGAAAGGACGCTCGTGATTGGCGGACACAAATAGTATGAAGCGATAGTTTTGGTAGTGAAAAGTTAGAGTCCCTTTGATTACCGAATATTTATTGACCACTTAGTGAAACAGAGATTGTAACAAAGCACAATGAGCTTTCCATACCCGTTTTCTTACCATCTCTGAAATTCATTGGAGTTTCTTTAAGATTCTCTAATACATACACGGTAATGAAGTACACAGTTATAAAAGAAGATACACGCCTGAGCGAGAGTTTTAACCCCTTTAGTACCGGCGATGTTTATTTACCTTTATTCTAGCTATATTAAGACGAGGGAAATCTTCTTATATTATGACTGAGTGTACAGTCCTAAACCATAATACCTGAACATCCATTTGAATCTTTAAGGGGGGATGGGCATATTTATTTGCTAATTTATTTATCTTTTTAATATTTTGCTTTAGTTTCCCCCCTAGACCTCCATCAAGCTTAAACAAACATCCGCCCAAGACCCTCCTTCAAGATAAATTTGTACATTTTTCGATAGAAAATTTGTTGATACTGATTAAAGTAGGTATATCTTCATTCATGCTCAAAAGTAGTTTACTGCACATATTCTATTCCTGAGGATCCTAGTAAAATCGTATTTTGGCAGCGCCACACCCACCTTCCCTACCCCCCCCCCCCTCTCACTCCACCTCCTACTTTCCACCCTCCCACCCACCTCCTACCTTCCACCCCATCTTTCCTCCCTCCCACCCACCCACCTTTCCTACCCCCCTCTCTCACTCCACCTCCTACCTTCCACCCCATCTTTCCTCCCTCCCACCCACCTTCCCAACCCCCCTCTCTCACTCCACCTCCTACCTTCCACCCCATCTTTCCTCCCTCCCTTCCACTGTCCGAATCATGGCTCACGGTTTTGAAGTAGATGCCTTGTAATGCATCTAAACCACTTGTTGTCTTTGCAATATAGTATTTATATACCGTACCTCACTACCTGTTTATCATGAAATTAAGGGGGATGGTTCACTTTTTGGGCGATTTTTGCATGTATTCATTGTTTTTCTAGTTCCTCCCTAGACCTCCATTAAATAAAAACAACAAAAAATCCATTGGATCCTCCTTCTAGATTAATTTGTACATTTTTCGGGAGAAAAATTTCCCGACCGAAGGCCGATTCTTCCAACATTACAGGCCCACTATCGTTCGCCAGGGGGGAAAAATCGACACCTAAATAGCACGAAAGGTCTAAATATTGAAGACGAAATGGGGCGAAAGATCTTGAAATCGACTAACTAATGGGACAAACATCTTAACATCTGAAAACTAATGGGGCTAAACATGAGGGAGAAAGTGGTCCAGAAAACCGGCCCATGTCCTCTTAAAATAAGCTCTTAAGTTCAATCGAGATATAAATGTGCATACGTGTATCATTAAACAATGCATGGCTAGGCTATGCATGAAGCATATATGGCCGACAGACTTTAAAGTCACCCACAAATATACCATACTAGGCTATACAGTAAGTAGGATGGATCACGATAAATCTACAGTTATACTCAGGGTACCAAAACAGAAATTATCCAGTTCTGGATCATTTTTCTAAGCTTACAAGGATCCACTTTGTGCGGCATCTGCGGGGGGCGCAGCCCCCCGCTATACAACAGGGGGTCCGGGGGGCGTAGCCCCCCGGCCGCCGGAGAAATGTTGAGATGTGAAGGTAAATATACGCACAATACATGCTCAAAATGTATTAAAAGGAATGAATAATATTGTAAGTAAAAGGGATGTTATGTATGTTTACTGGTGTTTAATCAGGATACTACGGGAGCTGGCTGCCTGTACTTCAGTCTCAAAGAGATTCACTTCAGGTTCACTAATATAGGCATTGAAAAACAGTTTTTAAATTATTCTTAGCAGTCCCTGTTTTAGTTTTGTAACTTTTGTCCAATAAAGATTTCATGAATATTTGTTGTTGCATTCCAAGAACTATTACATACTTAATTTATATCCTTTCATATGATACACGAGTTACTATAGAGTACTGGTTAAAATACATACCGGTACCAAGTTTCAAGAATAAACTTTGATTAGAACATTTGTTTGTCTATTATTTTCCCTGGGCCGAGTAAAAAATACCTGGGTAGGCTATTCCCATCTCGGGTTAAGTACAATCAGTAGGAACGTAGAAACTTACTTTAATTTTCACAACTTTAAAAGACTCAAGATTCTGCGAGGCTAATTCCGAAAATATTCAATCAAGTCTCCGTTACCCCCATGAAGTCAGGTTATAGTAATGACAAGACATACCAATAATATATGTTAGTTAGCGGGTGTGTGGTCTGTGGGGATAGTGGCAGCCCCCACTTTGTACACTAAGACTAAGTAAAGTTAGGTTAGGGTAAGGTAATGCAAATTATCTACTCATAACATGATAAACAATTGAACAATAAACTACTGTACTATATTCCTTGAAGAAATAAAAACAAACAATTGCACATAAGGCTGCGGAAAGATTCTTTAGTGATACCCAAGTCATGGCCGGGATTCCGGGAAATCTATAAATGCACTGTAGGCGGTAGGCCTAGCTGCTGGCTGTACACTTATTAAATTGTACCGGTAATCTGGCTAAAAAGTTACCGGTATACAAAATGAGAACATAGAGGCAGGGTGCAGATCCCACTTTGGACACTAAGTTGGGACTTTGGTTAGGGTAAGTTATTGCAAATCTTCCACTCATAATATAAACTACAATAAAATAAGATACCAGTAGATAAGATACTACTGTAGCCTATTCTGCCTATAGCCTATACCTTGAAAACAAAAACAAACGGTAAGACTGCGAAAGTATTCTTCAGTGACAGGTCTACCCCTATAATCCCACGGCATGACAGCAAACTGTTATTGTCATAGGCTATAGCCTAGCCAGGGTGTCGAATGACGCTGTTTTTTTGAGTGATAGGCTAACACAAATTAACTTTCTGTATAATGATAACAAAAAATTAATCCTAGCCTAGGCCTAGCCTACGTATTTTTATATTATTATTTTAAAAGTTAGACATCTAAAATAGGCCTAGGCTTAGGCCTACTGTGTTCCAAAACTCAAGAGTAGCCTAGGCTAGGTTAGCCTAGCCTAGCCTTACAAAAAAAAAAAAAAAAAAAAAAAAAACAGGAATGTTGGTCTAGGCTAAGTTTAATATACACTTCCCAGGTCATTTTAACAGTTCTATTGCTTCTATATATCATATAATACACCATAGAGTAAGTTTTTAATAACTAGAAAAAAAGTCATCTTCTAAATAATTACCATAATTGAGGACCTTTGCCGTTCCCGGGTTAAGAGTGGGCTCTGAGTCTTAGCCTACCAGAACCAGATTCCCAGCTGCCTAGCTAACCTTATTTTTTACTGTCTTTAACCTCAAATCTTCCTTGATCTTCATTAGCCCTACATTATACATAGCCCCACTAGTGGGGGCAGTCCTAAGATTGTTGGATAATGGGTTATCCTAAGCCTAATACGCCTAGCCTCAGCCTAGGCTACTCATTTCTGCTTCAAATCATCATTATCATCATAGGCCTAGGCTAATACAAGTAGGCCTAGGCTTATCTGAAAAAATAATATGCTTGGCTACTTACAAAATCGCTGTTTGGTGCTTGCTAGAAGTCAGGTTTATCCAAAGTATCACCTTGAACTTATACCTTATATATAATGAGTTCCCCAAGATTAATATGCACAATTTTAGAATGTGTAGGGCACTCGCACTTCACATGAAGTCAATGTTATATTCCAGCCCCTTAATTCACTCTATTTTTCCACAAATATATCGGTAAATACCAGCTAACACATTTCCAAGTGTTCCACAGTTGATTGGCGGCAAGCTAATTTGACGTCATCATTGGATTATTCTCCTTAACACCACAATGGAAAACATAGCTGATATTAGTTCGTTGTTTTCCATTGATCCAACCACATATATACCCCTGAAAAACCAATAATTCATCATAAAATCGTACTAATTTATAGCTTACCTTATGCCTCAAGGTCTTGCGCTCTTTGTCAAACACATAAAATTTATATTCATTCACTATTTTTAAGAAATTAGAGACCCCATAAAATTAACACATACGAAAAAATATCGTGAATTTTGCGGGAGTTTAACTGGGATCAGATCAGATCAGAAAACTAACATTCAAACTTAAATTAATATTTTACATTATTCATTTCAGTGAAATTCAGTCAATATATTAAACACATGGAGTAGTTTAGTTAATATATACATAGTTTTAGATAAATACCTATTATTATCCTTTAATCTATATATTATTGAGCATTCGAGTGCCAATAAAATTACGGTAGTTGTGTTCGTCTTGACTCAGCCTTCGGCGCAATATAACATCGGAGTTTAGGGGTACATTGGTTGTTTGTTTGTTTGTTTGTTTTAGCGGACTCTTCTATCCAGGAGTTCGTTCTATGAACGATGGCTGTTTCCTTATTGTAATATATATTTGTTATATTGGTGCTAAAGTCAGTCACCTCATCCGAACCGAACAAGTTGTGTTTTCACAATGTAAACAAATCGCTCTCATGACTCGAGCTCTGGATTTATCCGTCTATATTTACATTAGTAGCTGCATTTGGACTTCAATACAGGTGATATATAATAGTTCTAAGATCATAGCCAATGTAGAGTACAGTGTAGAGCAAAGCAACTATCGTTTGATGAGTGTAATGTAGAAATAGAATGGCAGGTTTAGCGGGGCTCCCGGCCGCCCCGGGACAGTCACAGGCTCTTAGCCTATTTCAGTATCAATATTTTTTCAGATGTTAGGTTCGGGATCACGAAGAAAATGGGCGAATTTTGGCACACTGGTTATACTACCCCTATTTTGTCGCTATTCTGTTGGTACTAATGGGTTAATATTATTATTAGTAGACTTAGTATGGTTTGATGATGCGCGGAAATGTATATTTGACTTGAAATAGATACATTGAAGTATTACAAACCTTCGCAAACCCTTAACAGGGAACGTGAGCAGGGTTTAGACCGTCGCGCACCCATAAACAGGGAACGTGAGGGGGAGTTTAGACCGTCGCGGAGACGGGTTACTTTTCGGTTAAGTTAGGTTAGGCTAATGTTAAAAATACTAAAATGCGACGGTCCTCGGTAATAAACAACACTGTATATCAATTAAAAATAAAAAACAACAAATTACCTGAAAAACTCTTATCTGGTTGTTTTTTCCACTTTCCGCGTCTGCTGAACCATCCAAAAACACGCTAAAAGGCGTGTTTTGAAGGGGGGAGGTGGTGGGGGGTAGTGGGGGAGGGGTAGTATAACTGTAGATTATAACAATGAAAACAAGTGGCTTAAATACTTCACAACACTCATACTTCATAACCGTGAGATAATAGGAGTCGGACAGTGAAAGGGAGGGAGGAAAGGTGGGAGGTAGAGTGAGGGAGGTGGAAGAGAGAAAGGAAAGGTGGGAGGTGGAGTGAGGGAGGGGGGCTCGGCGTTGCCATATTACCATTTTACTTGGACCTGACGAACATTATGTGCGGCAAACTAAATTTTCTTATGATATATACGACAAAACATTAGTGTAAGGGGTTAATAATATCCAATACATGAAACACACGTGGCACTACCATATTACACCTGAAGATAAAATGTATAGATCATAGCTCCTACGTGTATAATGTTTAGCGGATAATCTAACAATAGTGGACTAACCTCACTCCGGCTTCTACCACCCCTCTTCCCTACTGGCTGTCCACGAGGGAAGGAAAGCGACCTGTCCATTTTCCACTCGATATTCACCCTATCAATGCAGATCTGTTCTCCCAGACTTGCAGTAATCATTATAACACAACACTAGCAATAAAAACACGTCAATCTTTTCCCGCGAGTGTTGTTGGACTGATGACGTTTTCGTTTTGCACCTCACCCATCTACAAATACCCCCCACCCCCTCCTGCTCTACACATAGCCTACCTACCCTCCCTATTAAACACCACCACCACCTCTCTCGCTTTCCCTTCCTTCCCACCATTCACTTTCTTTGTTACTTTAGGTTACTGGTGATTGTCGCTATACCTTGCGCATTATATAATGAACTCTAGTTTGGTACGGTGTCAAAGTTTACAAGCCGTTCGCATAAACCTAGTAATATTATTTTGATTATCTCACCACCACACCCCCAATGAAATTAATTAAAGTATATATGATCCACCGGGATTCGAACCCGGGTTATCACACACATATTTTTGCCACCTTAACATTACACCACCAGGACGGTTAAAGGTTTATGCACACGCCTACGACTTATTATCCATTCTCGAATACTGGATATTAGTCTAATCATGTTCATTACTCCAACCGCACTATGGTAGCCTACTGTTTAAGTGAGAGGAAAGAATATTCATGGGGCACAGATCATATAGACCGGCCTCTCGAAGAAATATCCCTAAACCTACTAATAATATTATTTGATTAATCTCACCTACCACACCCCCAATGAAATTAATTAAAGTATATATGATCCACCGGGATTCGAACCCCGGGTTATCACACACATATTTTTGCCACCTTAACCATTACACCACCAGACGGTTAAAGGTTTATGCACACGCCTACGAGTCTAATCATGTTCATACTCCCAACCGCACTATGGTAGCCTACTGTTTAAGTGAGAGGAAAGAATATTCATGGGCACAGATCATAATGAAGGCATAATGGAAGTTGGCAGTCTTGTTACCAGTACCCCCCCCTCCCCTCCCCCCGTGCCTCTTGTCTCGATTCACCCCCATCAAACCCCTTTCCATATGCTGGAGTAACAGAGATGGAAGGCGTCACACAAGAGCTAAGAGATCTATTAGCTCTTCCGCCAAGGTTCGGAGGTATGGGGAGGCGGCACCTCATGAGTACCAAAATTCCTTAAACTTACTACGTCTCTGACAGAAAAAATACGGGAGCAAAATGAAAACGATGTGTGTGGACGAAGAGGAACAACGAAATGCAAGACAGGAAATTACAAAGAGCAGACAAGAGAGACAGAAACATAGCCTAGAACAAATTAAGACCGTATGTAGTGAAGAACTGGAAATGAGAGTTGAGATGGCACAAGACACAGGGGCTTCAAATTGGCTCACATCATTACCAATAAAGGAAAAAAGGCTTCAGCTTAAATAAACAAGAATTCAATGATGCCGTAGCCTTGAGGTATGGGTGGTCAGTTTCGAACCTGCCGCTGAAATGTGCATGCGGTGAAATAAACAACTCAGACCACTGTATGACCTGTAAGAAAGGAGGATTCATCTGTATCCGGCATGATGAAGTAAGACATCACTGCACAAATGCTGGACGAGATGTGCCATGATGTCAGAATCCGAACCGGAACTTCTGCCTATGGACGGACAGCGCTTGGCCCACAATACTGCAAATACTTCAAATGAAGCAAGAGTGGACGTAAGTGCTCGAGGTTTTTGGACGAGGGGACAACGGGCTTTTTTCGACATCAGAATCTTCAACCCAAGAGCACAAACATATCGTGAGCGAGGACACAAGGCGGCATACTTGAGAAAACTAAAGTGAGAAAAAACACGCTTATGAAGAAAAAAAATTGAACAGAAATCAGGGAAGCTTTACTCCTCTGGTCTTCTCATCGTCGGGAGGAATGGGACCTTCTGCAAGTGTCTTCTATGCCAGATTAGCTGAACAAATATCGGAGAAAAAGCGCCAGCATAGAAGCCAAGTCATAACTTGGATGAGGATGCCGGCTCTCTTTCTCTCTTCTCAGGTCTGCACTCCTATGTCTCAGGGGTACAAGGTCCTCCCCAGCTACAGAGGACAAGAGTGGAGACTTGACTTTGAAATGGTCGTGGCGGAGGGACGAATTGGGGAACAACTAGGTTGATTGTAGGGAGGTACTGGTACAATAAGATAAACTACAATGTAACTAGAATAAGATAGATTGTACACCACTTTGCAACTGTCACCATAATAAAAAAAAAAAAAGTAAAGTAGGAAAGAAGAGCAATTGGCCAGAGCAAGAACAGGCGGAGAAGTGAGAAGTACAGTAGAAGACTGAAAAGTTCTCGGGCTCAACCCAAGTTGTTTCATTGTCTATCTGCAACCCTCCCCCATTCTAATACGCAGATGAACTTTCGTAGGCAGTAAAAGCTAATGCAGACTAATGTTTTTTTCTGGCAACTTTTATCTAGCAACATACTGGAATAATACAGTGAAAGCCTTAAACAACTCCTTTTAAACTCTTCATTTACTTAAATCATATCTGCAAAGTTAATGCAATGCATGAATAGGATTTCGCTAATCTTAACCCATTCAGTACCAGGGACGTCCTTTTCATCATTTTCTTGCAACTAGTAGGCGATTGTATTCAGCTTAGGAAGGACCTCTAACAATAATAAACCTTCCAACTATCTCGCCCATCCGTTATAACTACCATGTCTGAATATGCTTTATCCGTATCCTATCCATGCATTGTTTTATGAAATACGAATACACATTTATAACTCGCCTGAACTTTAAGACCTTGTTGATAACATTATTTATGCCTACGGCTAGGGTATTATGTAATGAAATCAAGTGGTTTAAAGGATTCACAACGCACCTACTTCATAACCTTGAGATACTATGAATCGGACAGTGGATTAGTTAAATAGGACTTCAGAGGCTATCAACCTTATTGGATCATTAGGCCAGCACACTGTTAGTCAAGAATAACGTCAGGACTGGAGCCTCTCTGCAAGACTCCAGTTCCTTGGATAGTGGAAGGGAAGGAAGAAAGGTGGGTTGGAAGGTAGGAGGTGGAGCGAGGGAGGGGGCTCCGCGTTGCCATAGGGATCTTCAGGAACATTAGGCCTATGTGCGGCAAACTGTAGGCCTACACTTTCTTATGATATATTACGACAACTCAGTAGTGTAGGGGTTTATTAATATCCAATTACATGAAACACACGTGACACTACTATATATTACACCTGTAGATAAAATATATAGAACATAGCTCCTACCGTGTATAATGTTTAACCCATTAACCCATACAGTACCTTCGACATCTTTTAATTTAATTCTGGCAACTAT
>JBAKBP010031096.1:10000-24875 GCA_037953745.1 Lithodes maja | reverse complement strand
GATGGTAGATGGTAGATGGTAGGGTGGTAGATGGTAGATGCTAGTGTGGTAGATGGTAGATGGTAGGGTGGTAGATGGTAGATGGTAGTGTGGTAGATGGTAGGGTGGTAGATGGTAGATGGTAGTGTGGTAGATGGTAGATGCTAGTGTGGTAGATGGTAGATGGTAGGGTGGTAGATGGTAGATGGTAGGGTGGTAGATGGTAGATGCTAGTGTGGTAGATGGTAGATGGTAGGGTGGTAGATGGTAGATGGTAGATGGTAGGTGGTAGATGGTAGATGGTAGTGTGGTAGATGGTAGATGGTAGGGTGGTAGATGGTAGATGCTAGTGTGGTAGATGGTAGATGGTAGGGTGGTAGATGGTAGATGGTAGTGTGGTAGATGGTAGGGTGGTAGATGGTAGATGGTAGTGTGGTAGATGGTAGATGCTAGTGTGGTAGATGGTAGATGGTAGGGTGGTAGATGGTAGATGGTAGGGTGGTAGATGGTAGATGGTAGTGTGGTAGATGGTAGATGGTAGGGTGGTAGATGGTAGATGGTAGATGGTAGTGGTAGATGGTAGTGTGGTAGATGGTAGATGGTAGTGTGGTAGATGGTAGATGGTAGGGTGGTAGATGGTAGTGTGGTAGATGGTAGATGGTAGGGTGGTAGATGGTAGATGGTAGGGTGGTAGATGGTAGATGGTAGGGTGGTAGATGGTAGTGTGGTAGATGGTAGATGGTAGTGTGGTAGATGGTAGATGGTAGGGTGGTAGATGGTAGTGTGGTAGATGGTAGATGGTAGTGTGGTAGATGGTAGATGGTAGATGGTAGGGTGGTAGATGGTAGATGGTAGTGTGGTAGATGGTAGATGGTAGTGTGGTAGATGGTAGGGTGGTAGATGGTAGATGGTAGTGTGGTAGATGGTAGATGGTAGTGTGGTAGATGGTAGATGGTAGTGTGGTAGATGGTAGTGTGGTAGATGGTAGTGTGGTAGATGGTAGGGTGGTAGATGGTAGATGGTAGGGTGGTAGATGGTAGATGGTAGTGTGGTAGATGGTAGTGTGGTAGATGGTAGTGTGGTAGATGGTAGATGGTAGTGTGGTAGATGGTAGGTAGGGTGGTAGATGGTAGATGCTAGTGTGGTAGATGGTAGATGGTAGGGTGGTAGATGGTAGATGGTAGTGTGGTAGATGGTAGTGTGGTAGATGGTAGATGGTAGTGTGGTAGATGGTAGTGTGGTAGATGGTAGATGGTAGTGTGGTAGATGGTAGATGGTAGTGTGGTAGATGGTAGATGGTAGGGTGGTAGATGGTAGATGGTAGTGTGGTAGATGGTAGATGGTAGTGTGGTAGATGGTAGATGCTAGTGTGGTAGATGGTAGGGTGGTAGATGGTAGATGGTAGTGTGGTAGATGGTAGATGGTAGTGTGGTAGATGGTAGATGCTAGTGTGGTAGATGGTAGATGGTAGGTGTGGTAGATGGTAGGTAGTGTGGTAGATGGTAGATGGTAGGGTGGTAGATGGTAGATGGTAGTGTGGTAGATGGTAGATGGTAGTGTGGTAGATGGTAGATGGTAGTGTGGTAGATGGTAGATGGTAGTGTGGTAGATGGTAGGGTGGTAGATGGTAGTGTGGTAGATGGTAGATGGTAGTGTGGTAGATGGTAGATGCTAGTGTGGTAGATGGTAGATGGTAGGGTGGTAGATGGTAGATGCTAGTGTGGTAGATGGTAGATGCTAGTGTGGTAGATGGTAGATGGTAGGGTGGTAGATGGTCGAGATGCTAGTGTGGTAGATGGTAGATGGTAGTGTGGTAGATGGTAGGGTGGTAGATGGTAGATGGTAGTGTGGTAGATGGTAGGGTGGTAGATGGTAGATGGTAGATGGTAGTGTGGTAGATGGTAGATGGTACTGTGGTACGTGAACTGGTTAAAACATTAACGCAATAATAAAATAGAATAAAATAGAAAAAGAAAATAAGAACAAAATAGGAAAAGTGGGGATTGGGCCTGAGCATATAGATAGATAGATAGATAGATAGATCGATTAAGGGGAGATTTCCACCTGGAGGATTTTTTTCTGAACCTCTTTCTCCCTCATGTTTAGCCCCATTGCTTGTGAGATTTAAAGACGCTTGCCACATTAGTTTGGCGATTTTAAGAACCCTCGCCCCATTTCTGTCAATTTTAAGACCATTCGTGCCATTTAGGTGTCGATTTTTTCCTGGCGAGCGATAGCAAGCCTGTAATTTAAGGGGAATCGGCCTTCGGCCGGGACATTTTTCTACCGAAAAATGTACAAATTTATCTTGAAAGGGGGTCAAGCGGGAGTAATTTTAAGGTTGATGGAAGTCTAGGGAATCAACTTAAAACCTCCCCTTAAGGAAGATATACTGAAAGAGGTATAATATCATTTGTTATCATTCTACTTTCAAGAGTAAGTTGTTGGGTGGATTAATATAACTTGTAAGGGACCCAGATATAATGCTAAACTATCATAACTAACAGTAGCTCAGTAACAGCAGGTAAGGTGGGCAACTGTACAATCGCTGCTGCTAATAAGTGATGTCTCGGCACCAAGTATGTGTTGATCAATAATTGGTATCAGCCATATCTAAGCTTTATTTCTTCATATCGAGTGAAATATACAGACATGTTCCTACACTTACCCGCCCTATTCAACATCTGGCAGACATTAATACAGCACGGAGCAAACCAAACGTAATGACAGCGGGGACATGGCTTATTAGCACGACCGAACATAGTAAATAGTAAAAAAAAAAAAAAAAAAAAATAATAATAATAATAATAATAATAATAATAATAATAATAATAAATAAAATAATAATAATAATAATAATAATAATAATAATAATAATAATAAGATACCAAATAATGAAAGTAGTAGCGAGAGTATGGGGAGTGTCATGTTACCATTATATGAGCCCACCTTGGGAGAGATCCATATCACTCCTAACACTCTCCATTGTTGCCTTAGTCAATATTATTCCACTCTATCTCCATTATCCCAACGAATGCTACTAGACCTGGGACGAAAACTACACTATAAGATAATATAAGCATGGCTAAGTTAATTTAAGGGGAGGTTTTAAGTTGATTCCCTAGACTTCCATCAACCTTAAAATTACTCCCCCTTGACCCCCTTTCAAGATAAATTTGTAATTTTTCGGTAAAAAATGCCGGTTCCCCTTAAATTACAGGCTCGCTATCGCTCGCCAGGAAAAAAATAGACACCTAAATGGCACGAATGGTCTTAAAATTGACAGAAATGGGGCGAGGATTCTTAAAATCGCCAAACTAATGGAGCAAGCGTCTTTAAATCTCACAAGCAATGGGGCTAAACATGAGGGAGAAAGAGGTTCAGAAAAAAATCCTCCAGGTGGAAATCTCTAAAGTAGTGTTGATTGTAGCAAACCATTGTGTATATATATATCTATAATTATGCATACAATACACTAAGAAAGAACAAAAGATCAGAGGTAAACACAATCAAAATAGCTAACTTGATGACAGCTAAGGAGGGAAGATTGGGTGAAAGTGGATATTGTTTTAAATTTTCATTGTACAGATTCCTGCCAATTTGGGAAATAGATCATTCGTTGTTCTTCTAATTGAGCAACACCTCATTTGTAAGACTAAGCCCTCCACCTCCACGAATTAAATAGCCGCTAATTAACCCTCTCCAACATATGACGCGATTTTGAGCCTATTGGGGATACTTTAAAGCTTTTGTGACCATCAGGGGTATTTAGAAACCTTTAGTTTAGTTACTTCAATCTCTGCAGTTGTCTTTGAGTTAGCTGTGTTGAGCCTATTGGGGATACTTTAAAGCTTTTGTGACCATCAGGGGTATTTAGAAACCTTTAGTTTAGTTACTTCAACCTCTGCAGTTGTCTTTGAGTTAGCTGTGTTGAGCCTATTGGGGATACTTTGAAGCCTTTGTTACCATCAGGGGTATTTAGAAACCTTTAGTTTAGTTACTTCAACCTCTGCAGTTGTCTTTGAGTTAGCTGTGGGCAGAAAACTAATTGTGGAGAGGTAATTATAAGAGTGAGAGAACTCTATTTCTTATTGCTAATCTGGCAACCTCTACGTCATATGTGCGTGAAAGGGTTAAGCAAATAAACTAATTTGACACACTCTCTCTCTCTAACACTCCCTTCCCCACGCTACTACCACTCCCTGATAGGAACCAGATTAACTTGCACATGTAGTAATGTACACCCTATGTGGTGGATTGTGTACGTACACACACACACACACACACACACACACACTCACACACACTCACACAGGTTCATACGGTCACATGATGTATCCAGACTATATTTATCTTTACTGAGAATACAAAATATGTCAGTTCTAGTTTCTAGTGACGGTAGCAATCATGTGGAGTGGCGTGTGTGTGTGTAGATGAAACAGATTTCTCTCTCTCTCTCTCTCTCTCTCTCTCTCTTTTGCGGTGTCTCACTCACACACACACACACTCTCTCTCTCTCTCTCTCTCTCTCTCTCTCTCTCTCTCTCTCTCTCTCTCTCTCTCTCCTAAATATGAATACATGTAGAGTAATAAACCAAACTTTAATGATAAATCTTGAGAAACGACCATTACGCTACATCTTGATCCACCAATTAAAAACTTACAACAAAATAGTCCAGTATTCCCAGTTTAGATCAGTTAAGGGGAGGTATTTAGTTTGTTCCCTAGACATCCATCAAGCTTAAAATTACACCCCCTTGAGTCCCTTTTAAGATAAATTTGTACATTTTTCGGTAGAAAAATGTCCCGGCCGAAGGCCGGTTCCTCTTAAATTACAGGCTCGCTATTGCTCGCCAGGATAAAATCGACACCTGAATTGCACAAAAGGTCTTAATATGGGGTGAAAGTTCTTAAAATCGCTAAACTAATGGGGCAAACGTTTTATAATATCAAAAGCAATGGGGCTAAACATGAGGGAGAAAGGGGTCAAGTAAAAAATTCCTCAAGTGGATATCTCCCCTTAAGCCTTTTTAGTACCACAGAGCCTTGTTAAACTCCCACCAATCCTCTAAATACAGCTAGATTACAATTTAAAAAGACGTTCCGGTACAGAAGGGGTTAACTGACATATCACACCACTTGCTGAAAAAATGCTGCAGAAAAATCGGTCGTGTGATAGTCTCCTCAGGGTCGTAATTAAACGCTCTCTCCTTTCTGTATTTCCGCTTTCAATTAAAACTCACGAACAACCTGTAGTTTCTTCACAGAATATGACGGGTTGACTACCATTTCTTGTGATCATCCAATTTAATATGGCTGGTGTTAAGGGGAGATGGCTGGCTTTTCGGGTCTCGCTTCTTCCTCATGCTTAGCCCCATTAGTGTTTAGATTCTAAGACGTTCGGCCCATTACTTTGGCGATTTTAAGGCCTTTCGCCCCATTTATTTGTCAACATTAAGACTTTTCGTGTAATTCAGGTGTCGAATCTTTCCTGGCGAGTGATAACGAGTCTGTAATTTAAGAGGAACCGGTCTTATAAGGCAACACATAATAGGCAATCATTTAAAATCACAATAAAACTGTTTTTAGTTTACACAAATATTACGATTGGCTTTCTAGATAGACTTTTACTAATAACACTGCAGTTCAATAAACAAGTTAAGGGGAGATCTCCACTTGAGGGATTTATTTTCTTGACCCCTTTCTGCCTCATGTGTAGCCCCATTGCTTTTGAGATTTTAAGACGTTTGCCCCATTAGTTTAGCGATTTTAAGAACTTTCACCCCATATTAAGACCTTTCGTGCCATACAGGTGTCGATTTTATCCTGGCGAGCGATAGCGAGCGTGTAATTTAAGAGGAACCGGCCTTCGGCCGGGACATTTTTCTACCGAAAAATGTACAAATTTATCTTGAAAGGGACTCAAGGGGGTGTAATTTTAAGCTTGATGGAGGTCTAGGGAACAAACTAAATACCTCGCCTTAATATGGAATACACAATGACTGAACACAGATAATGAGGCAGCTGTTGCAAACCCACTTTAGACTGATGTGTTAACCCTTGTGTTGATAAGTACCTTAACCACTTCCCGACGGTTAATAGGGGAGATTTCCACTTGAGGATTTTTTTTCTTGACTCCTTTCTCCCTCACGTTTAACCCCCATTGTTTTTCTAATTTGAAGACGTTTGCCCCATTATTTTGACGATTTTAAGAACTTTCAACCCATTTCTGTCAATTTTAAGACCTTTCGTGCCATTTAGATGTCGATTTTATCCTGGCGAGCGATAGCGAGCCTGTAATTTAAGAGGAACCGGCTTTTAGCCGGGACATTTTTCTACCGAAAAATGTACATATTTATCTTGAAAGGGGCTCAAGGGAGTGTAATCTTAAGTTTGAAGGATATCTAGGGACCAAACTAAAAACCTTCTTAAGCTTGAAGGATATCTAGGGACCCAACTAAAAACCTTCTTAAGCTTGAAGGATATCTAGGGACCCAACTAAATACCTTCTTAAGCTTGAAGGATATCTAGGGACCCAACTAAAAACCTTCTTAAGCTTGAAGGATATCTAGGGACCAAACTAAAAACCTTCTTAAGCTTGAAGGATATCTAGGGACCAAAACTAAAAACCTTCTTAAGCTTGAAGGATATCTAGGGACCAAACTAAAAACCTTCTTAAGCTTGAAGGATATCTAGGGACCAAAACTAAAAACCTTCTTAAGCTTGAAGGATATCTAGGGACCAAACTAAAAACCTTCTTAAGCTTGAAGGATATCTAGGGACCAAAACTAACAACCTTCTTAAGCTTGAAGGATATCTAGGGACCCAACTAAAAACCTTCTTAAGCTTGAAGGATATCTAGGGACCAAAACTAAAAACCTTCTTAAGCTTGAAGGATATCTAGGGACCAAAACTAACAACCTTCTTAAGCTTGAAGGATATCTAGGGACCAAACTAAACACCTCCCCTTAATTAATGGCTTTGTAATAATAAACCCTGGACACTTATTGTATTGTATAAACATATTAGCGTTAGTAGGAATGGTTCGAGCAGATTTAAATTCAGCTCTCATTAAGGGGAGGTTTTTAGTGTGTTCCGTAGACCTCCATCAAGCTTAAAATTACACCCCCTAGACCCCCTTTCAAGATAAATTTGTAAATTTTTCGGGAGAAAAATGTCCCGGCCGAAGGCCGGTGCCTCTTAAATTACAGGCTCGCTATCGCTCGCCAGGGAAAAATCGACACCTTGATGGGACGAAAGGTCTTAAAAGTGACATAAATGGGGTGAAAGTTCTTAAAGTCGCCAAATTAATGGGGCGAATGTCTTAAAATCTCAAAAGCAATGGGGATAAACATGAGGGAGAAAGGGGTAAAGAAAAAAATCCCTCAAACGGAAATCTCCCCTTAAACGTGTGTTATTGTTTGTAATCTGTGGTACAGTCGCGCTAATAAGTGATGTCTCGGCGCCAATTATGTTTTGAACAATAATTGGTATCAGCCATATTTACCCGTGATTTCTTCTTTTTGAGTGAGATATACAACCATGTCCCTACACTTACCCACCCTATTCAACATCTGACGGACATTAATACAGCACAGAGCGAGCCAAACGTAATGCCAGCTGGGACATGACTTATTAGTGCGACCGTACATACCTGGTGACACATTGGTTAGTGTGCTCGGTTGTCAACTGAGATGGCTCCAGTCCAGTTTCCGAATAGGATGAAACTGATGGGCAGTCTCTTCACACCTGATGTACCTATCCACCTACCTGTAAATAGAAACCTTGAGTTAGTGGACATTTGTGACGTCCCATTAGGGGAGGTAAACTGTGGTAACCTGAATAATATAAAGTAGCCCCTGTGTACCAGGCTGGATAAATAACCCAAGTTGTCCAGCAAAGGTTCAAAACAGCCAAGCTATAGAAATGAGCACCCCTGGCTTAAAGCACCCTGGCTTAAAGCACCCCAGTATAAGATTTAACCTAAGGGGGGTGACCTGCTTTTTGGTATAAGGGGGGTGACCTGCTTTTTGGTATAAGGGGGGTGACCTGTTTTTTGTTATTTCTGTCCTTTTCTCTCTTTCTCTGGCTTGTATCCATTTGGCCCCATTCAGCCAACCATTTTAAGACGTTTATCCCCATCTAGGTGTCGATTTTTTCCTGGCGAGCGATAGCGAGCCAGCATTATATGAAAAAATCCGGCTTCGCCGGAGACATTTTTCTATCGAAAAATTTATAAAATTTCGCCTGCTGTCTAACAAAAATTAAAAATATGCTGGCTCGCTACCGCTCACCAGTAAGAAATTGACACCTGGATGGGGATAAACGTCTTAAAACAGTAGGCTGAATGGGGCCAAATGGATACAAGCCAGAGCAAGATAGAAAAGGACAGAACACAAAAACAGGTCACCCCCCTTAAGACAATTCACTATAAAGCTGCTGTGAATACCCTATTTTATAACCTGACAACAACAACAACAACAACAACAACAACAACAACAACAACAACAACAACAACCTGATACATTGTCGGTTGTTGCAGTTACAGTTCTATATATATATATAAATATATATATATATATATATATATTGTTTACGTCACATCATAAACTAGCTCCATGGAATTGCTTCACTCTGATATAATCAATATATATATATATATATATATATCTTGGAGAATCTGATTGTGATACTGCCCCACCATCAGTGGAATGAGGGAGAAGGGGGACCAGAAAAACGACCCATTTCCCCTTAAGGGGAGGTATTTAGTTTGTTCCCTAGACCTCCATCAAGCTTAAAATTACACCCCCTTGAGCCCCTTTCAAGATAAATTTGTACATTTTTCGGTAGATAAATGTCCCGGCCGAAGGCCGATTCCTCTTAAATTACAGGCTCGCTATCGCTCGCCAGGATAAAATCGACACCTGAATTGCACGAAAGGTCTTAATATGGGGTGAAAGTTCTTAAAATCGCTAAACTAATGGGGCAAACGTTTTATAATATCAAAAGCAATGGGGCTAAACATGAGGGAGAAATGGGTCAAGAAAAAAATCCCTCGAGTGGAGATCTCCCCTTAATGGGATCCTTCCAGTTACCAAATGAAGGGACTAACCAGGTGTTGTCGAAATGAAGGGACTAACCAGGTGTTGTCGAAATGAAGGGACTAACCAGGTGTTGTCGAAATGAAGGGACTAACCAGGTGTTGTCGAAATCTATTAATGAAGGGACTAACCAGGTGTTGTCGAAATCTATTAATGAAGGGACTAACCAGGTGTTGTCGAAATCTATTAATGAAGGGACTAACCAGGTGTTGTCGAAATCTATTAATGAAGGGACTAACCAGGTGTTGTCGAAATCTATTAATGAAGGGACTAACCAGGTATCGAAATCTATTAATGAAGGGACTAACCAGGTGTTGTCGAAATCTATTAATGAAGGGACTAACCAGGTGTTGTCGAAATCTATTAATGAAGGGACTAACCAGGTGTTGTCGAAATCTATTAATGAAGGGACTAACCAGGTGTTGTCGAAATCTATTAATGAAGGGACTAACCAGGTGTTGTCGAAATCTATTAATGAAGGGACTAACCAGGTGTTGTCGAAATCTATTAATGAAGGGACTAACCAGGTGTTGTCGAAATCTATTAATGAAGGGACTAACCAGGTGTTGTCGAAATCTATTAATGAAGGGACTAACCAGGTGTTGTCGAAATCTATTAATGAAGGGACTATCCAGGTGTTGTCGAAATCTATTAATGAAGGGACTATCCAGGTGTTGTCGAAATCTATTAATGAAGGGACTAACCAGGTGTTGTCGAAATCTATTAATGAAGGGACTAACCAGGTGTTGTCGAAATCTATTAATGAAGGGACTAACCAGGTGTTGTCGAAATCTATTAATGAAGGGACTAACCAGGTGTTGTCGAAATCTATTAATGAAGGGACTATCCAGGTGTTGTCGAAATCTATTAATGAAGGGACTAACCAGGTGTTGTCGAAATCTATTAATGAAGGGACTAACCAGGTGTTGTCGAAATCTATTAATGAAGGGACTATCCAGGTGTTGTCGAAATCTATTAATGAAGGGACTAACCAGGTGTTGTCGAAATCTATTAATGAAGGGACTAACCAGGTGTTGTCGAAATCTATTAATGAAGGGACTAACCAGGTGTTGTCGAAATCTATTAATGAAGGGACTAACCAGGTGTTGTCGAAATCTATTAATGAAGGGACTAACCAGGTGTTGTCGAAATCTATTAATGAAGGGACTAACCAGGTGTTGTCGAAATCTATTAATGAAGGGACTAACCAGGTGTTGTCGAAATCTATTAATGAAGGGACTATCCAGGTGTTGTCGAAATTGTTGTCGAAATTGTTGTCGAAACGTTGCAAGCACGTTTCGGGCGTCTTCTCAACGATGCGGTGAAGGATTTTCGGAGAAGAAATCGACTCGGCACAGGACAACCAGGAAGGAGGACCGAAGACAGCGAGGACGGCAACCTACAAAGGAATTAAATACTAATCCGTCAAGAACCGCGAATTTGGATAAATCTCCACCAACACGACCCAAATTCAAAACCGTCAGGGATAACGACCGAGGACCGAGGACAGCCATGAATGTAAATGTAGATCCGACCAGAACCAAAAATTCGATGAAAGAACGTTCTGCGAGTTCTAAAACCGCAACTTTAAAGGTTTTCTATGCAAACGCTCGTAGCATACGCAATAAATTTTCAGATTTAGAGGAACTAGTGTTTACAGAAAATTATGATGTGATTGGCATAACAGAATCTTGGCTCAATACAGAAGATAGAGACTTTTTAGCAGAGTATTCACTTCCCGGTTATGTAATGTTTGAGAACAGCCGAATAAATAAAAATGGAGGTGGCGTTTTATTTTATATCAAAGAAAGTCTTAACCCGACCCTCGTGTCAAAACCTCAAATTGTGAACGTCGACACATCTTTTGTGCTAATAAAGAATAATAAAGGTACAAAAATAATACTTGCGTTAATATACAGACCTCCAGCTCAATCAGTGCAAACTGACCGAGAAATTTACGAACAAATTGCAGATGTAAGTAACTCACAAGATACCGTAATTTTTGGCGACTTTAATTTACCTGTGACCAAGTGGGGCGATACTCTTACTTCACACTCCGGACATGACTTGTATACGAACTTGCAAGAGAGTTCGCTTTATCAATTTGTTCGAACGCCGACCCGTGGTAATAACGTTCTTGACATTGTACTTGCAACAAAAGAAGAATTGATAGAGAATTTGAATGTTGGTGATGAATTCAGTAACAGCGACCATCGTACGATAACTTTCACTTTAAAGTTTACTAGTAACGAACCAAATAGTAGCATCGAAAAAGTCCCTAATTTCAAGAAAGCAAACTTCCATAAACTTAGAGCTATGTTTAAAGAAACTGACTGGAGCTTTTTAATTAACAATAACGACATAAATACATCTTGGAAGTTATTCGAAACCACTTACCTAAAAGCAGTGCAAGACTGCATACCATCGAAAATACGGCGTCCAGGCCATAATAATAAGCCCAAATGGTGGAATAAAGATATTTCAAACTGCCTGCTTGCTAAAAAATTTGCTAATGATAGATTAAAATCCTCACAAAATGACGAAGAACGGGTGAAATTTGTAGAGCTACGACGCAAAGCCAAAAAGTTAATTAAGCAAAGTAAAAAGACCTTAGAGTTACATATTGCGAATCAAAGTAAAACAAACCCGAAAGAATTCTATAGTTATATCAGAAAGAAAAAAGTAGTTACTTCAACTGTTGGACCGTTAGTCGATGAAAAAGGAGAATACACCAAAGACGAAGTACAAATGAGTAATGCCCTCAATACCTTCTTTGCATCAGTTTTTACAACAGAAGACCTCAGTGATATCCCTACACCATCGCCGATTCAGATTGATAATTCAGATGTTCTAAGCAATATCACCGTTACAGAGAGAGAAGTATTGAATTGTTTAGATAAACTCAAAGTAAATAAAACGCCAGGACCTGATACAATCTCGCCTAGAGTTCTAAAGGAAGCTAAGAATGAGCTCTCCAAACCACTGACATTACTATTCAATAAATCCTTGCAGTCTGGAACTATGCCTGATCAGTGGAAGCTAGCCAACGTAACACCGATATTCAAAAAAGGCAGCAAATCCCTACCCAGTAACTATCGTCCAATTAGCTTAACCTCAGTTGTATGTAAAATGCTAGAAACGGTCATACGAGACAGACTCGTAAATCACTTAGAGGAAAATAACATACTTAAAGATACTCAACACGGCTTTCGTAAAAAACGTTCCTGTTTAACAAACCTCTTAGACTTCTTCCATGATATCCTCAACCTCTACGATGAGAGTAAAGCTGTAGATATTATATACCTTGATTTTCAAAAGGCCTTTGACAAAGTTCCCCACAAACGTTTACTGCTAAAACTAAAAGCGCATGGAATACAAGACGGTGTGTTGAAATGGATAGAAAATTGGCTCAACAACAGAAAGCAAAGAGTAGTCATAAACGGTAAGGCATCTAAATGGACCAATGTAAGTAGCGGGGTACCCCAGGGATCGGTACTAGGACCAATTCTCTTTCTAATTTACATCAACGACATAGATGAGGGTCTCACCTGCACAATCTCAAAATTTGCTGACGATACAAAAATTGCAAATAGCGTACTCTCAAAAGAACAAGTTGACGATATGCAACACAATCTAGATAAATTGTCATGTTGGGCCCAAATTTGGCAAATGAGTTTCAATGCGGATAAATGTAAAGTACTACATGTCGGATACCTAAATGAGAAAGCAAACTATTCGATGAATGGCACTCAGCTTAAGAATGTAAACAGAGAAACTGATCTGGGAGTAACAATATCGAGTAACCTAAAACCGAGTCAACAATGTTCAGAAGTTGTTAAGAAGGCAAACAAAATAATTGGCTTTATAGGCAGGTCATTTGAGCATAAATCCAAAGAAGTTATCCTAACCCTTTACAATTCCTTAGTCCGCCCTCTTCTGGAATACTGCGTTCAATCCTGGTGCCCTTATTACCAAAAAGATATAAACAAGCTAGAACGAGTTCAACGTAGAGTTACCAAAATGATACCTAGCCTAAAGAACAAACCATATAAAGAGCGTCTTAGAGAATTAAATCTATTTCCTTTAACCCAGCGCAGATTAAGAGGCGACTTAATTCAAGTGTTCAAAATCATCAAAGGCATCGACAATATGAACTGTAGTAAGTACTTCACTATCGACCAATCTAATTACACACGGGGAAACGGTTGCAAAATTATTGGTAAATCTTTTAACTCGCACGAATCTAAGAATTTCTTCTTCAATCGAGTTGTCAACTTGTGGAATGGGCTTCCCCGAAACGTTATAGACTGCAGCACCGTTGATTCATTTAAATTCCGCCTAGACAAATATCTCGCATCAAACCCGCGACTGACTGCGTTTGTAAATGAATAACTTTATCCTCCCCTCAGTTACTAACCCATATGTCCCCTACTAACTTCCTAGTCCTGCCACGTTAGTGGCAGGGCAGTAGTTCCCTTTCCAATGTTCCCTTACCCACTCTAAACCACTGTTTGGACACTTGATCCTCAGTGTTTTGGAGGACAAGCAGCCTAGAAGGGTCACTAGATCTGTTGTTGCTTGATTTCCTTTGTACTCCTTTGTACTCCTTTGAAATCTATTAATGAAGGGACTAACCAGGTGTTGTCGAAATCTATTAATGAAGGGACTATCCAGGTGTTGTCGAAATCTATTAATGAAGGGACTAACCAGGTGTTGTCGAAATCTATTAATGAAGGGACTAACCAGGTGTTGTCGAAATCTATTAATGAAGGGACTAACCAGGTGTTGTCGAAATCTATTAATGAAGGGACTAACCAGGTGTTGTCGAAATCTATTAATGAAGGGACTAACCAGGTGTTGTCGAAATCTATTAATGAAGGGACTAACCAGGTGTTGTCGAAATCTATTAATGAAGGGACTATCCAGGTGTTGTCGAAATCTATTAATGAAGGGACTAACCAGGTGTTGTCGAAATCTATTAATGAAGGGACTAACCAGGTGTTGTCGAAATCTATTAATGAAGGGACTATCCAGGTGTTGTCGAAATCTATCCATTCATGCTCAGGATATGTTGTGACCAGATACACAATACAGTACACACAAACACACACGGACACACAGGGTTACCTAAGCCAGTCCGCTAGGTAGTATGTAAAAACCGAATATCGCTAGAATAATGTCACAATCTCTAGAATATCACTCTAAATCTCCGGAATATCGCTAGAATAATGTCACAAACTCTAGAATATCACTCTAAATCTCCGGAATATCGCTAGAATAATGTCACAATCTCTAGAATATCACTCTAAATCTCCGGAATATCGCTAGAATAATGTCACAATCTCTAGAATATCACTCTAAATCTCCGGAATATCGCTAGAATAATGTCACAATCTCTAGAATATCACTCTAAATCTCCGGAATATCGCTAGAATAATGTCACAATCTCTAGAATATCACTCTAAATCTCCGGAATATCGCTAGAATAATGTCACAATCTCTAGAATATCACTCTAAATCTCCGGAATATCGCTAGAATAATGTCACAATCTCTAGAATATCACTCTAAATCTCCGGAATATCGCTAGAATAATGTCACAATCTCTAGAATATCACTCTAAATCTCCGGAATATCGCTAGAATAATGTCACAAACTCTAGAATATCACTCTAAATCTCCGGAATATCGCTAGAATAATGTCACAAACTCTAGAATATCACTCTAAATCTCCGGAATATCGCTAGAATAATGTCACAATCTCTAGAATATCACTCTAAATCTCCGGAATATCGCTA
>JBAKBP010031096.1:0-7500 GCA_037953745.1 Lithodes maja | reverse complement strand
CAGACAGACAGACATACATACATACATACACACAGACAGACCGTGGTGGAGGGCGGACGTGCTTGAGACAGCTGATTCAGCCAGCGCCTGTTTGGTGGTTTGGTATTTTTGTAGCGTTCATAATATGTGTTGTCCTTTTGTTTATTAATTATAATTTAAATGCAATTAGTGAATATACTCCCTAGTTAAAACAGGTGAGAGTTGAGTTTGATTTGAGTAGGAAAGAAAAAGTAATGGATATTCCCACCGAAACTTGTGGAGCCGAACAGGTGTAAACAAAGGCCAGCTGGCAGTATGGCCAGCGGTGGGAGGAACCGGCTCAGCCTGCCCCCAAGCAGGGTAACCAGAGATCCTTATGATCGTGATCATGAGGGATTTGATATTTCAGGGTTCTCAGAGGAGGGAGTAGCAATATCTGCATTTGCGGTGAGGTTGAATAAACTGGAGCGGAAGCTAGAGGAACAGGAGACAAAAAGCTTAGATTATGAACGAAGAGAAAAACGAATGGCAAACCAAATTGGTATTTTGAAGGATGAGAATTACGTGTTAAGGGTTTGTATTAGCGAAATGCAGGAAAAAATGGACAGGATGAAGAAAGATATGAAGGATGTTGAATTAAAGAAGGATTAATTTCAAAAGAACGAGGAGGTAAGGAATTTGAAATTTTCGGAGATAGTAAAGGAGCAACAGATACATAGGCAGGGAGGTAACTTTGAAAAGGATGTAGTTAAGGTAATTAGACAGAAGGAAAATCTAGTGAGGGAGACTGCTGGAAGAAAGAAATGTATTGTGATAAGAGGAGATAAGGAAAAACACAATGTAAAGAGAGAGGAGAGAAGTAGGATAGAGAGAGACCGAGTGAGGGAGATTCTACAGGTAGAAAAAGACTTGGACTTAGATGAAAGAAACAAAATGAAAAGTTTGAGGGATGAGGTGAAGGAATTGAATGCCAAAAGAACAGAACAAGAAGTGGATTTTTTTTATTGGAGACTGGTAGGAACGAAGAAGAGGAAATGGTTCATCAAAAGCCCACAGAGGAAGACGGAGGGGCAAACAGAGAACTTAGGGATGAACGGTCGGACAGGGGAAGCGAGTACCAGTACCGAAGGACAGGAGGGAGAGACTGGTGTAAACCAGGAACAAGTGAGAGGAACAGGGCAGGTGGAGAGCACGGGGGAGCAAGGGAGAGAAGGTGGAGTGGAAGCGGGGGGGGGGGGGGGGAGTAGAGTCTGGGAATATTAGGGAAAGAGAAAAAAAGAAAGGTGTAAGAAGGGGGGAGATGAAGCTGATGTATAGTAATGTGGATGGCTTGCTGTCTAAGAAATTAGAATTGAATGACTATATTGAGAAATATAAACCACATATTATGTGCTTAGCAGAAACAAAGTTGAGAGGTGGTACTGAATTGGGAGTGTTGGGATGGGAAGGGTACAATGTGTGGAGAAAAGATAGAGAAGGAAAAGTGGGCGGTGGAGTGTTAATAATGACTGACAAAAATATAGAAGCAAGTGAGATTAACCTAGGCAATAATAGATCAGAAATTATAGCAGTGACAATAAAAGACAAGGACAACAAAGCAACTGATATAGCAGTGGCTTACCACCACAAACTAGAGCATGGAAGCGGGATAAATATGATCAACTAATCACGGAATCTCTAGATGCACTAAAAATACTTTTTAATAGGAGAAATAAATTATTATTAACAGGTGATTTCAATTGTAAGGAAGTCAATTGGGAAGGGTTAGATGCGGGAAATAATAATGAATCTTGGGGCAGTAAATTATTGAATCTAGTAACAGAAAACATGTTAACACAACATGTTAGAGAAAACACACGAATCAGAGGGATGGATGAACCATCCAGGCTAGACCTAGTCTTCACCAGTGATCCACATGATGTTAGAAAGATAAATTATCGTTGTCCCTTGGGAAAAAGTGATCACAAGGTATTAGAAATGGAGATGGATTTGGGGAAAAATGAGGAGAGAAATGAAGGACATAAAATAAATAGATACAATTATGCTAAAACTGATTTTAAATCATTGAAACATTATTTCCAAAGTATGAATTGGAAGGAACTGGAAAGCCTGGAAATGGTTCAAGACAAATATAGACTTTTCCTGAAAGTATATGAAGAAGGGATACATAAATATGTCCCAAGGTTCAAATCAGGGGTAAAGAAGGAAAAAGAATGGTTCAATATAAGATGTAGTAAGGCACAGGCTAGAAGAAACCGAGCCTGGAATATAGCACGGAAGAGTCATAGTGAAAATAACTGGAATAAGTACAAGGAGAAAAGAAATGAATACGTTAAGATACGACGCGAGGAACAATATAAATATGAAAGGAATATTGTAGAGAAGTGCAAAAATGAGCCAAAACTATTTTATAGATTTGTAAATGGAAAAATAAAAACAAAAGAAGGTATTGTCAGACTAAGAGTTGGAACAAACAGCTATGAGAAAGATAAAGAATTGTGTGAAGTTATGAATGAAAAGCTTCAGTCAGTGTTTGTAAAAGAGGAGGAGTTTATAGAACCTAATAGAGAAATGAGAACACCACAGATGCCTGAAATGAAAGTGACAAAAAGTGAAGTGCTGAAATTGATGCAGGATTTGGACGTGAGGAAATCAATGGGACCAGATGGAGTGGCTGGATGGATCCTCAAAGAATGTGCGGAAGAGTTAGTGGAACCAATCTATGAAATCATCAAATCTTCACTGAATGAGGGAGACCTGCCAGTGGAATGGAAGAGAGCTAACATAGTACCAATTTACAAAGGAGGAGACAGAGAAAATCCGCTTAACTACAGACCGGTGTCCCTCACCAGCATTGTTTGTAAAATTTGTGAGAAAATTATAAGGAAAAAGTGGACACACTTCATTGAGGGACAGGGGGTGCTTAGCGAGAAACAGTTTGGATTCAGGGAAGGGAGATCTTGTGTATCTAATTTATTAAGCTTTTATAGCAGAATTGTAGATGTTACACAGGAGAGAGAGGGATGGGTTGACTGTGTTTACCTGGACCTGAAAAAGGCCTTTGACAGGGTGCCTCACAAAAGGTTATTGTGGAAATTGCAGGTTGTTGGAGGTGTACATGGTAGGATGTTAAAATGGATGGAAAACTTTTTAATAGGAAGAGAAATGAGGACCACGATACGAGACGAATATTCACAGTGGAGGAGTGTGACAAGCGGAGTACCACAGGGATCAGTGTTGGGTCCGATAATGTTCCTACTTTATGTAAACGACATGCCAGAAAACTTGAATAGTCATATGAATATGTTTGCGGATGACGCTAAGATCATGAAGAATGTCACCTGTATAGAAAGTTGTCAGGATCTTCAAAAGGACCTAGATGAGTTGCACAGATGGAGCCAAACCTGGAAAATGAGTTTCAATGCAGAAAAGTGTCATGTTTTGGAAGTGGGAACAAGTGAGATAAGGCCAAGCTGGGAGTACAAATTAGGAATTGAAATAATCGGCAAAACACGGCATGAGAAGGACCTTGGAGTGATAATACAAGATGATCTATCCCCGGAGAAGCATATTAACATGATGTGACGCACCCAGTGCGTAGCAACGCAACCTGATTGTACTCCTTGGTACTCCACTGTACCGCCACGGTGCGGTACCGTGTACCGTGCTGGCTGCTTATATTGAGTGTGACAACGTATAACTATGTTCTTTGTATCTCTGCAAAGGTCTCGTCATGTGCTAACCAGTGGTGGGTTTTGTTTTAAGCCATGTCGAGACCTTCCATTTAATATGTAGTATCAATAGAGAAGTTGATAGATAAGACAATAGGAATTCAGAGAGAGAGAGTGAGTTAGACTTCAGAGCGAGAGGGTAGCAATGGTTGCCAGACGTATGGACCGGTTGGCAGCCCTGCGCTTATAGCTAGGTGCGACAGGGTTGGTAGTACATTGCCGCCTGCATATGCTGCCTGGGCTGCCCATGTTGTCGTACTGCACATTGCATGGAGGCTCGCTGTGTGTTCCATGATCAGGTTGCCTAGAACCTTTGAGATTCTAACATCCCTTGCCCTCTCTCCCAATTTCTCACGGTTGCACTCTTTCTCTCTGACGACATTACTCTCATTTCATTCTTCTCTCTATTTAAATGCATACCCTTCCCTTGAGGTCCTAAAGGAGTTTCAGCACTCACCTCTCGTATTACTCTTAGGACAAGCATATATTTACATGTATTAGATTTAAGGGGTTAATGTGAACAGCGATCTTCTTGATGAGGATAGTTGGTGAACGTTCTACATGTTCACGAGTTATATGCCCAGCTCATCATCCAATTTGTGACTAGACTAGTGCCATGTGTAAGAGCCCGACCATGCCCAGGAGTTGTCTGTAGAGGGGCGAGGACTTAGCCTTGATTTGCCTACCGAGCCAGGAGCGAGTGTAGTACCAGAGACTACAGCTCGCTCGTAGTGCCGGTATAGTAGAGTAACGTAATTTATCTGTCCTTGTGTTCTCTGCAGTCTTTTCCTGGGTTCTCGCTTTCGGTGCTGGGACTCGTTGTTCCTGTGACTTGGCCTGCTAGCTAGAACACATGGGGATGATGAGTGGGTGATATCTGTATTTTACTATGCATTGCAGCTCTCTTTAAGTTTATGTATGTAACACTTTACAATACACATTACTCACACACAAGACAACACTATTAATACTTTCATGTATCAATTAACTGCACTGTCGTTTTGCTGCTGTGTCCGGAGTTCTGTTGCGTAGGGCGCATACGGACTCAGAGGGGAGACAGAGTGAGAGAAGCGAAGTAGCCTATGCGGTAGTAGGCTACCGGCGCAGTACTGTTGCCTGCAACCTTTTAGTTATTCCAAGTATAGATTCATTCTTATAATAAGTGACTACTATTTATGTTCCTTCCATGTGTATTATTAGGTATCTACTGGATCATGAACATCTTGTATGCTACATGCTAGTGCATGTTAGTAGGGGACAGTTATTCTAGTGCACGCGCTTTCAAGTAGGCGTGTACATTTGTCATTTAGCATTTCACTGTCATACCTTTAGCCTGCTTCTATTCTACATTATTAGAGGCTTAATATTAACGTAGTTTCTTGAGTATTGCATTTCTTTAGTCATAACGTAACCTATAAATGTCTGAGGGAGTTTAGCCTCATAGCCTACCCCTGTTGTACACTTTCGCCGAGTTAAGGTACCTCGTTACCATAGACGATAACTCTGTAGGGCGTTGGTGCTTTTGTTGTCTGGAGCATATAGTATTTGGGACTGGAATCGAGCGTGTCGTTGTCACATAAGCCATTTCTGTCCTACGATCAAGAATCCCGAATATGTATTGCCGATCCAGCCGTAACAAAATGGCGACCTTGCACAAGATTCAGTAGTATCCTATCACATGTTTTTTGGAGAACTATTCTATGCTACCTAGTAGAGCTGGCTAGAATTTTCTTGCATATTGGAGGAATTTTTATTGTGTCATTATTGTATTGGTGGACTTGCAGATTGTTTCGTTGGGGGTGTCTAGAGTAGAGTCATTCAAGCATCTTTAACATTTTGTGAGTCGAGACTGCAATTAGTAATAAGCACTTTTTTTTTTTTATGAACAGCAATTGTATAACCAGCACTATGTCTAATGACTCATCATTTACGGGGGAGGATAACACGGTACAGCCTAGTAACCAGCAAGTACAACAGATGTTTAGGGAGGGGAGTGTTATAAGTGGAGAGAGGGATGCCCGGGCATTTTTGCAGACACCTTTGACCGAACAGCGCCTGCAGGCTATTGATTGTTACGGTCTTCGCTGTTTAGCCACGGTTTTGGGGCGGGACTGTCCTGACAGTTGGCCCAAGAAGAATTTGGTGGCATGTTTGTTGGGTGATGGCGATGGGGCGGTGGGTGGAGTGGGGTCTTGGGGGGTTCCCTCCAAGCCTCCATTCCACTCTACCCCTGAGCTGGGCCCTCAGCCAGCGAGTCTTAGCACGATGCAGCAGGAGGGTTCTCAAGGGCAAGCTGGCTTACCCGTAAACACGTCTCGGTGTGGATCCCCCATTTTGTGCTCTCCCCCCCCAGGCCTGTCTCCTGAGATGTTATTTCAGCTAGAACTAGCTAAGTTTAAGCTGCAGGAGACTCAGATACAGATACAACAGGCTAGTATAGAACGCATAGAGGTTGCTAGAATCCAAGCCAATCAGGATGCAACCAGGTACCAGGCTGAAATGGATGTCGAGAAGTCTAGAGTAGAGACCACGGGGCGTCATCTCGGTGGTGGGCACCGGGTTACAGACTCACTTTCGCATTTAATTAAGTTAGTACCCGCATTTGATGAGACAGCAGTGACTGAGTTTTTTGCTCGTTTCGAAAAGAAGTGTCGTGAGTATGACTGGCCGGAGGTTAAATGGGCAGCATTAGTTTCATCACGTCTAGTGGGTAAGGGGTTGAAAGCCTACGATGCACTGTCACTGGACGAGAGTGTAGTGTATGGACTGGTGAAGGAGGCTGTGCTCCGGGCCTACGAACTGCAACCCGAAACTTATAGATTGAAGTTCCGTGGCGTGAATAAGAAGAGCGACGTCAGTTTTATGGAGCACGCACGGGACTTAACAGATGCAGGTAATAACTGGTTTCGGTCCGAGCACGCAGAGTCGGCTGAGGAAATTAAGCAACTTTTCTATCTGGAACAGTTTTACAAATGCACTGGAACCGATCTAACGCTGAACATTAAGGAAAAATGTCCCAAGACAGTAGAGGAGGCTGCCAAGATGGCAGACCTCAGATTATCATTGATTCGTGGTTGCGGTGCCGCTCAGAGGGCTGAGTCAGGGCAGAAGGGGCGCTATACCCCACCCACCAGAGTTTTCGATAATAACACATCTTATGACACACATAACCACACTAAATGCATTGCACCTAATAACACCTACAAACACAAGCCTCTCCCGTTTACTAAAGGTCAGGCCCCTTCTTCGCCCGCACAAGGGAAGAAGCCCATTGGGGATGTGAAATGTTACAAATGTCAGAAGCTAGGCCATTATTCACGTGAGTGCCCTAGTAACACTCCCGCTAAGCCGGTGTCATTGGTTCACAGTATCGGTGTGTCTCTGAAGGCTGCAGCAACTGCCCGGGGTAGGTTGTCAGCAGCTGAGGCACACGCGGTAAAGAAGCGTACGGAAGGCTCGACACCTGTCCGGGACACTTTCTGTGACCATCGGGGACACGGGTTTGTGAGCTGGGGGAGTGAACTACGGAGGGTTGACTTGCTGAGGGATACGGGGGCTTCGCAAACTTTGTTGAGGAACTTCACAGGGAAACCGATAAATGCGGCCAGAGTTGTTGTGGTGCAGGGTATAAATGCTACGAGGTCATACCCACTTGTGAGGTTGGAGTTGAGAGTGGGAGAGGTGTGCAGGGAGCTGGATGTAGGGATCGTTGAGTGTTTGCCAGTTGAGGGCGTTGACCTTCTTCTCGGCAACGACTTTGCGGTGCCCACTTCCGGGACTCCACCCTTAG
>JBAKBP010031095.1:2500-24881 GCA_037953745.1 Lithodes maja | reverse complement strand
AGGTATGGATTAAATTACCAGTGAGAACAAAAAGAGAGGCTAATGTCATCCCTGGCACCAATATGGCGGAGGGTTGACCGATCTCTGGTACAATGGGGTCTCTACCAACAACACCCACAGCCACCAGACCCAAGAGAGCCCACCCACCACATACACACACACACACACACACACACACCACCCACACACACACACACACCCCACTCACACACACACACACCCACCCCACTCACACACACACACACACCCCACTCTCTCTCACACACACACACACACACACACACACAGCCTGTGTGTGGTGGAGTGGTCATGCCACTGGATTGGTAATCCAATGGACCCGGGTTCAAATCCCGATATGTCAATGGGAAGATATTATTGGGATTGAATTTGTGCTGTACCTAGTATCAGTGCATTACCACAAAGCCCACCGAAACGTCAAAAAAGTACCCTCATTGTTCCCTGATTAAATAACACTGTATGAATATTCCCATATTCAAAATATGTTACAGGGGGACAATGCCTAGTGAGTTCACTGCTCAATAGGTGGCGTTCTGAGAGTGAGGGTCTGAGTCTGGAGGGTGAGACGGTGAAGCACTTGAGCGAAGCAACCGGCCGCTTCAGAGATGGAGCTGCTTCGAGCCATGATGGTTGCTTCACATGTCTCACTCCCCAGACTGGAACAAGACCTCACGGGCTTCACCGTGTTGAGCGGTGGAATGTACAGGCTCTCAGCCTATGCCCGAGAGGGAGTAGTTGGAATATAAAAAAAAAAAAAAAAAAAAAAAAAACACACACACACACACACACACACACACACACACACACACACACACACACACACCCAGGCTTCACTGCAGTAATACCCAAAACAGACAAGCATATTCGACTACAATTAATGTATTCTGTTTGACGAGGCTAGGGAATTTTACTTTCAGTAAGTCAGGCTGTCTTTTCGGTATCGTTTGTGTCGAATATTGTTTAATACGACAGAGTGTAGATTTACAGCTATATATATATATATATATATATATATATATATATATATATATATATATATATATTATATATATATATATTATATATATAATGTCCCTATTCTTCCTACTGGTGAGGAGACTTCGGTGCCCTGGGCCGCCTACGGATGTTTTGGTTATATATATATACTGTATATATACTGTATATATACTGTATATATATCCGGTATATATATATATATATATATATATATATTTTTTTTTTTTTTTTTTTTTTTTTTTTTGTAAATGCACACCTATTAATATATTAGGCAGTTCACTTATGACTTAGTTAACGCTTAAACTGCTTACGTGTGTCCTAAAATGGTAACATACACACCAGTTAGCCAAAGAATCAGCGCCAACGATACAGTAATTACCATCTACTCTATTGGGCACTACTAATATTATGTCTGCCAGTTGTTGATGTAGAAGTGAAGCGTAGACCAGTAATTAATGTGACAGACTCCCTCGTAATATATACACCAATTGTTAAGGGGGGATGGCCACATTGTTAAGGGGGGATGGCCACATTGTTAAGGGGGGATGGCCACATTGTTAAGGGGGGATGGCCACATTGTTAAGGGGGGATGGCCACATTGTTAAGGGGGGGATGGCCACATTGTTAAGGGGGGATGGGCACATTGTTAAGGGGGGATGGCCACATTGTTAAGGGGGGATGGCCACATTGTTAAGGGGGGATGGCCACATTGTTAAGGGGGGATGGCCACATTGTTAAGGGGGGATGGGCACATTGTTAAGGGGGGATGGCCACATTGTTAAGGGGGGATGGCCACATTGTTAAGGGGGGATGGGCACATTGTTAAGGGGGGATGGGCACATTGTTAAGGGGGGATGGCCACATTGTTAAGGGGGGATGGCCACATTGTTAAGGGGGGATGGGCACATTGTTAAGGGGGGATGGGCACATTGTTAAGGGGGGATGGCCACATTTATTGGCTCATTTATGTATCTATTTACTATTATTATTATTTTCCTCCCATTAAGCTTAAAAAAAACACCCACAAGACCCCCCTTCGATATAAATTTGTACATTTCCCGGTAGAAAAATGTCCCGGCCAAAGGCCGATTCCTTTTCAAATACAGGCTCGCTGTCGTTCGCCAGGAAAAAAAATCGACACCTAAATGGCACGAGAAGTCTTAATATTGGCAAAGAAATGGGGCAAAATGTCTGAAAATCGCCAAACTATTGAGGCGAATGTATTGTAATCTCATAACTAATAGGGATAAACATGAGGGAGGACTCTAACTCGGAAAAACTAACTGCCTCCCCTTAATAATGCATGTATTGTAACTGAGCAGTGTACTGTATAAAGCATAGGGCATCAAGTCCTCATTTGTCACGGATTATATGCAAATTAATTTTATAGATATGTGGCTGTCTAATGTATACAATTATCATGAAAAATTGAATAATCTGAATGAAACTGAATTATATTGAAATTTATCTATTTATCTATCTATATACTCAGGCCCAATCCCCACTTTTCCTTTTTGTGTGTATGTGTGTGTGTGTGTGGGGGGGGGTAGGGGGGAGGGGACTCAAGACAGAACTAAAATAGGGACAACACAACAGAAAACAATGAACACACACAAACAAAATACAAATTCACACATGCTGAAGCAGTATCGATGACTATCACTTTATCATGTATAATTAATGTTGCAATGATACACTTAGTTTCGTCAAGTGTACCAATTTGAAACATTAATTAACTACCTGAATTTACACATGAATTTCAGGTTCACTGCAATTACACTATACTTGAACGGAACAAAACCAACTTATTACTGAAATGGTAAACCCCTTATTTACCGGCGGCGTCTATTTCCTTTTATTTCAGCTGCATTTAGACGATTTTATGTAGTTTAAGAAGGATCTGTGGTAGCAAAAAGGGTTAAGTGAGGTAGTTCGACGCCTGTTAATTGCTGCAGGGCCCTTTAAACTGAATAACATCGTTTAAGTGAGGTAGTTCGACGCCTGTTAATTGCTGCAGGGCCCTTTAAACTGAATAACATCGTTTAAGTGAGGTAGTTCGAAACCTGTTAATTGCTGGAGGGCCCTTTAAACTGAATAACATCGTCTAAGTGAGGTAGTTCGACGCCTGTTAATTGCTGGAGGGCCCTTTAAACTGAATAACATCGTCTAAGTGAGGTAGTTCGAAGCCTGTTAATTGCTGGAGGGCCCTTTAAACTGAATAACATCGTCTAACAGCAGCCAAAATGAAGTTATAAAGACGTCTCCGTTACAGAAGGGGTTAAATAAATATGAGGAAAAGAGGTGCCGGAATAAAATAACGAATATATAATGCAATATGGAGTCAAATATCTATGTGTATATCGGACTAATAATTAACCCCTTCAGCGCCATGACGTACAGTAGTTTTACCTTTGATTCTGGCTAAAAGTAGACGATTTCATGCAGCTTAAGAAGGACCTATGTTATTAAGAGGGTTTATTGAGATCGTATTTACCCATTCGAGTTGTAGAGGTACATTATAAACTAAAGAAATCGTCTAATGGTAACCAGATTATGATGAAAATTACGTAATGATGGTGAAGGGGTTAACCCTCTCAGTATTAGAAGATGCGTTTCTATTATATTCTGGCTAATGCATCACTATTATTGACAGTATACTACGAAGTACAGTGAGATACAATAATTATTAATTGTTTTTGTGACAGGATTACGTATTCAACCGTTCAAACATATGTGAGGTTTACTTAAGGGGGGTCACCGGCTTTCTTTTTTTTTTTTCTCTCCTTTTCTCTCTCTCCCTGGCTAGTATCCATTCGGCCCCATTCAGCCAACTGTTTTAAGGGGAGATTTCTACCTGAAGGATTTTTTTCTGGATCCCTTTCTCCCTCAAGTTTAGCCCCATTGCCTTTGAGATTTTAAGACGTTCGCCCCAATAGTTTGGAGATTTTAAGAACTCTCGCCCCATTTCTGTCAATTTTAAGACCTTTCGTACCATTTAGGTGTCGATTTTTCCTGGCGAGCGATAGCGAGCCTGTAATTTAAGAGGAACCGGCCTTTGGCCTGGAAATTTTTCTACCGAAAAATGTACAAATTTATTTTGAAAGGGGGTCTAGGGGGAGTAATTTTAAGCTTGAGGGAAGTCTAGGGAACCAACTAAAAACCTCCCCTTAAGGCATTTATCCCCATCCAGGTGTCGATTTCTTCCTGGCGAGCGATAGCGAGCCAGCATTGTATGGAGAAATCCGGCTTCGCCGGAAACATTTTTCTGTCGAAAAATGTACAAATCTAGCTTCCTGTCAAAACAAAAATTGTATATGCTGGCTCGCTACTGCTCGCCAGGAAAATATTGACACCTGGATGGGGGTCAACGTCTTAAAACAGTAGGCTGAATGGGGCCGAATGGATACAAGCCAAAGAGAGAGGGAGAGAAAGAGATAGAAACAAAAGCGAGTTGGGGCCCCCTTAAGAAATTCATATACTCATATGTCATGTGCAGTCTACTTCGGCCCATTGTTAGTCCGACCCCCACACTGTATATATTGCGTTCAAGTATATACAAAATTATATATAATTATATATATATTAGTAATAGTATAAAATAAATACATCTTCAACAACAATAATATAAGTGTACCGATTGGAACATGTAAACCGATTATTGCTCATGCATGCATACCATTTTTACTATATTTGAACAGATAATTATCATAGTGCACTCCAGGCTATCAAAACAAATAAATAAATAAATAAATAAATAAATAAATAAAATAAATAAATAAACCTCGCCTAGCCCCAAGTCGGGAAGTAATTCGGCGAATGTTGTCGTTCTGGTCATTATCCACCCTAATCTGTCTATAATATGTTCATGTTCAACTTAACCTTTCTATTCGAAAGGTTAGCCGTCCGGCTGGCTCAGTTGATAGCGTGCCTGATTCCCATCTTGAAGGTCTCGCGTTCAATCCCCGCTCAGATTGAAAAGTTTTTCTGGGATACAGCCGGCGGTTACCATCTCCCCATGAGCAAGGGCGATGGGTAATGGTCTCTGGTAGACTAAAGAAAGCCAAGCGCTTGTGAATCCTCGAAGGAGGAGATACGGGCGCTATATAAGTAACCAGAAGATTATTATTATTATTATTATTATTCAACTTAAAGGGGCCCACCTCGCTTTTTTTTCTCTGTCTCTCCCTCTCTCTTTGGCTTGTATCCATTCAGCCCCATTCAGCCTACTGTTTTATGACTTTTACCCCTATCCAGGTGTCAATATTTTCCTGGCGAGCGGTAGCAAGCCAGCATATATGTATTTTTGTTTTGACAGAAGTTAAATTTGTAAATTTTTCAATAGAAAAATGTCTCCGGCGAAGCCGGATTTCTCCATACAATGCTGGCTCCCCTTAATTAACCTTCCTATTCAACTTAACAGCTGTGAATGTTAGAGCTTGCTTTTTCAACAAACCAAATTATTTAATCACGGCCGAAAAACAAATAATTAATAAGGAGAAGGGGAGTGCACCCGATGACTGGAAGACTGGCATAATAGTCCCCCTATATAAGGGCAAAGGGGAAAGAGGAGTGTGTGGTAGCCACCGAGGAATATGTCTTCTAAGCGTAGTAGGGAAGGTATACAGTAGGGTAGTGATTGAGAGAGTGAGAGTGAGAACAGAGAAATGGATAGGCGACGAGCAGGGAGCTTTAGGAAGGGAAGAGGATGTGTAGATCAGATTTTTACCCTGAATTGTGTTGTGGAGAAATATCTGGAGAAGAAACAAAAGGTGTATGTTGCCTTTATGGACTTGGAGAAGGCCTATGACAGAGTGGATAGAGAAGGTTTGTGGAAAGTACTTAGAATATACGGAGTAGATGGCAAGTTGCTGAAAGCAGTGAAGAGCATGTATGAGGGTTATGTATAAAAGTTAATTAAGCAAAGTAAAAAGACCTTAGAGTTACATATTGCGAATCAAAGTAAAACAAACCCGAAAGAATTCTATAGTTATATCAGAAAGAAAAAAGTAGTTACTTCAACTGTTGGACCGTTAGTCGATGAAAATGGAGAATACACCAAAGACGAAGTACAAATGAGTAATGCCCTCAATACCTTCTTTGCATCAGTTTTTACAACAGAAGACCTCAGTGATATCCCTACACCATCGCCGATTCAGATTGATAATTCAGATGTTCTAAGCAATATCACCATTACAGAGAGAGAAGTATTGAATTGTTTAGATAAACTCAAGGTAAATAAAACGCCAGGACCTGATACAATCTCGCCTAGAGTTCTAAAGGAAGCTAAGGATGAGCTCTCCAAACCACTGACATTACTATTCAATAAATCCTTGCAGTCTGGAACTATGCCTGATCAGTGGAAGCTAGCCAACGTAACACCGATATTCAAAAAAGGCAGCAAATCCCTACCCAGTAACTATCGTCCAATTAGCTTAACCTCAGTTGCATGTAAAATGCTAGAAACGGTCATACGAGACAGGCTCGTAAATCACTTAGAGGAAAATAACATACTTAAAGATACTCAACACGGCTTTCGTAAAAAACGTTCCTGTTTATTAGACTTCTTCCACGATATCCTCAACCTCTACGATGAGAGTAAAGCTGTAGATATTATATACCTTGATTTTCAAAAGGCCTTTGACAAAGTTCCCCACAAACGTTTACTGCTAAAACTAAAAGCGCATGGAATACAAGACGGTGTGTTGAAATGGATAGAAAATTGGCTCAGCAACAGAAAGCAAAGGGTAGTCATAAACGGTAAGGCATCTAAATGGACCAATGTAAGTAGCGGGGTACCCCAGGGATCGGTACTAGGACCAATTCTCTTTCTAATTTACATCAACGACATAGATGAGGGTCTCACCTGTACAATCTCAAAATTTGCTGATGATACAAAAATTGCAAATAGCGTACTCTCAAAAGAACAAGTTGACGATATGCAACACAATCTAGATAAATTGTCATGTTGGGCCCAAATTTGGCAAATGAGTTTCAATGCGGATAAATGTAAAGTACTACATGTCGGATACCTAAATGAGAAAGCAAACTATTCGATGAATGGCACTCAGCTTAAGAATGTAAACATAGAAACCGATCTGGGAGTAACAATATCGAGTAACCTAAAACCGAGTCAACAATGTTCAGAAGTTGTTAAGAAGGCAAACAAAATAATTGGCTTTATAGGCAGGTCATTTGAGCATAAATCCAAAGAAATTATCCTAACCCTTTACAATTCCTTAGTCCGCCCTCTTCTGGAATACTGCGTTCAATCCTGGTGCCCTTATTACCAAAAAGATATAAGCAAGCTAGAACGAGTTCAACGTAGAGTTACCAAAATGATACCTAGCCTAAAGAACAAACCATACGAAGAGCGTCTTAGAGAATTAAATCTATTTCCTTTAACCCAGCGCAGATTAAGAGGTGACTTAATTCAAGTGTTCAAAATCATCAAAGGCATCGACAATATGAACTGTAGTAAGTACTTCACTATCGACCAATCTAATTACACGCTAATTACACGCGGGAAACGGTTGCAAAATTATTGGTAAATCTTTTAACTCGCACGAATCTAAGAATTTCTTCTTCAATCGAGTTGTCAACTTGTGGAATGGGCTTCCCCGAAACGTTATAGACTGCATCACAGTTGATTCATTTAAACTCCGCCTAGACAAATATCTTGCATCAAACCCGCGACTGACTGCGTTTGTAAATGAATAACTTTATTTTATCCCCCCCTCAGTTACTAACCCATCTGTCCTCTACTAACTTCCTAATCCTGCCACGGACATTAGTTCCAGGGCAGTAATTCCCTTTCCAATGTTCCCTTACCCACTCTAAACCACTGTTTGGACACTTGATCCTCAGTGTTTTGGAGGACAAGCAACCTAGAAGGGTCACTAGATCTGTTGTTGCTTTATTTCCTTTGTACTCCTTTGTAGGGTGCAAAGGCGGCAGTACGTGTGGAGAGCGAGCAGAGCGAGCAGAGCGAGTTCTTTGACCTGAATGTTGGTTT
The DNA here is from genome assembly GCA_037953745.1 of Lithodes maja. Classification (NCBI taxonomy): domain Eukaryota; kingdom Metazoa; phylum Arthropoda; class Malacostraca; order Decapoda; family Lithodidae; genus Lithodes; species Lithodes maja. The sequence goes on along the minus strand of JBAKBP010031095.1, from coordinate 16,855 downwards.
GAAACAGGGGTGTGTGATGTCCCCGTGGTTGTTTACTGTATATATGGATGGAGTCATGAAAGAAATACTTTCAAGAGCAGTGGATGTTGGTGTATCGCTGAAAAGGGAGGGAATTGAGTGGAAGCTACCTATACTGCTGTTTGCGGATGATACAGTTCTGATGAGTGATAATAAATGGGAGTTGCAGGGTCTGGTAAATGAGTTTGGAACAGTGTGCGAAAAATGGAATTTGAAGGTAAATGCGGGGAAGAGCAAGGTTATGGTCTTCGAAAGGGGTGAAGTCATAGAGTGTGAGGTGAAGCTGAACGGTCAGGCTATGGAGATTGTCAACTCTTTTAAGTATCTGGGCAGTGTGTTGAGTAAAGATGGGACTATGGATGAAGAAGTGCGGGAGAGGGTACAACAGGGGAAGAGGGTTGTAGGAATGCTGAAAGCAGTAACAAGAAATAGGGTGGTCAGTATGGAAGTGAAGAAGTCCTTGCATGACAGTGTGGTAATCCCGATACTGACTTACGGAAGCGAAGCATGGACGTTGGTTGAGAGACTCAGACCAAGAGTGAGAGCAGTGGAAATGAATTACTTAAGAAGTGCGTGCGGAGTTACATGGAGGGATAGTCAGACTAATGAGGAAGTAAGAAGGTGTGGGATGGAGGTAGATGTAATGGAAAGTGTGAAAAGGAACAACTTTAGATGGTTCGGCCATATGGAACGTATGGAAAGCGAATGACTACGAGGGTGTACGAGAGCGAGGTGGAGGGACAGAGAGGGAGAGGTAGACCGACAGAGAGGTGGAAGGATGGAGAGAGGAAGTATGTGAACGAAGGCGGTGCTGGTTGGGGGGAGGGGCGTCTATTGACTGGGGACAGAGGTTCGTTCGTGGCCACCCCTTCGGGGATCACGGCGTCAGGCAATAGATGGATAGATAGATCCATTACAAACCCCAATGTACTTGAATAAACCAATGAAAGCATATGGTCGTCTCAGGATTCTAACTCGGGACACCACACCCAGAACATTGTGTCACTGTGTCACACATACATTTTTAGGACAAATATAGCAATCCTTTACAATAAAGGAGGCCACTTTGTTTGGCTTTTATCCCGGGCTTTCAAAAATAGCCACAAATCCCTTGAAATACACGGAATGCTACGGGTGGTCGGTAAATTCTATTAAAATATACAAGCATGTTTTTTCCAGCCAAATGCATTCACCGGATTGCTATAGGATAATCGCTGGAAAACAATGCCAGCGGAGTGCCCCATCGGAACTTTTTACTGTGGGATTATAAAAAAAAAAAAAAATAGGTTTAAAATATACATCGACTTTTGGCTTGTTGGGTTTGAGATTAAATGAACACCTGCACAAACATGGTAGATACAAGCGCTCTCTCTCTCTCTCTCTCTCTCTCTCTCTCTCTCTCTCTCTCTCTCTCTCTCTCTCTCTCTCTCTCTCTCAAGGTCTGTGTGGTCTGAGTATCTGTGTAACTCTGTCTAATTCTATTGTACATACATAGACACATACACAACATGCATACTCTCGCTCTTTCATATACATATTGTTACGACTGGGGTTCAAATATATCAGGGCTCTTATTCATTGGACTAGTAATGGCATAAATGTTACAACGGAAAGCGCTAGCTCCAACCTCTGAAGTATATTCCCAGTGAACAAAGAACACAAATACTCTACAGAGTTCTATATGCAATAATAGGCTCTCAAACTCTCAATAAATGTGCGTCTACTCTAGGCTTAATATTATGTGAAAACAGCCTATTACTACCTATAACCGAAGGTGCTTGGTTATGGTATGCAAAGTAAGGTGGTAAGAGAAGTTACAGCTTACGTTACTTTAATCAATAAATGTCAGGCACTCCTGCATGAAAGAAAGTGCACTAAAGTCCTTCAACACTAACAAGGACTCTTCTTTAAATGTTAGATGCTATAAAGATGCTCGTATCGGAAATGGAACCCAAAAAGGCCGGCAGTGGAACAATGCTCGTGCAGGCTATGCACACAAAAAGGCAGAATATATAATGCCGTCGGAGCCAAGAATATCCTAAACACTACAACACTAATAATAATCGCCACGACAATGCAGTATTCCTATCAACAAAAAGAGCCTAAGTCGTTTGTGTCTCAATACATCAAACTAGGCTGCGAAATGCTTGTGTAATCATAAATGGGTATGCATAAAAGAGTAATTTGGTTAATATACTTAATGTCTACTGTGACTGATAAAGTCTAGCTAGAGTCAATGATACGAGATACTGGTGCGCATGGCATGCTGCATAGCCTAGTGCAAATCTCAAGTCTGTGCGTCAAATATTACGTTATAATGAAGGGTAGCTCTCTTGAGAAACCTTAATACCGAAGTATTAAGCGTTCTCCTGGCGTACCTCAAAGACAAACAATCGAGACTAGAACAGTGCAGAATGGTATAGGCAAAAACCCTCATTCGTGCATGCTCTACTCTCAATGGCACACAGACTAGAATTTACTCAATCAACTCCAGTTCTCAGGTATGTCGTGCCGCTTTTAACTGAAGCCAGCACTCATAGGAAACAATACCTATAATATCAGACTCCTAGTCTAGCATTATCTAATCCAGCAGAACACTAATAATTATAGGAAGCGGCAATATGAAAGCCAACCAATGCTTCGTGATCCACTTATCTTAACAACTAACATACACAGGTTATATCAGACCTTAACACACAATACAACTGGCCAGCATGAAGCTGATTTTGCAGAGTTAACCAGAGGGGGTATAATATTAATAAATGGTGGTGAAAGATATGGAAAATGAGAGAGATAGGCAGAGGAAAAGATTCTCAGGTACGGAGCGGGGATAGATAGCAAGGGAAAAAAGATGGGTGTGTTCTAGAAACCAGATCTGAGGGAGAGAGTGGCGAGGAACTGTATATATACTCGCACTAGCTCTAGCCGCGTGGCAAAAAGGCGGTTACAAGTCAACTAACCACTAACAAAGCTCACAGCATGGTAAGGACCTCCCTCCACCAACCCCCGCGAGGCAGCCAGCCGTGACGTCATCGAGCGGGACAAAAAAAACTGCGCGCCCCCTCTCACTCTGTTCTACTCTCTCTCTCTCTCCCAGATCCCATCATTACTAGTTAATGATAAAATATATACTTTACAATTAAATATATAAAACCTTGACATGGGCGAAAACAAAGAGCCTTTCTGGACTGCCCATGACACAAGCTTTCATATGAAATAAAGCACACTCTAATACATAAACTGTAGCCCCATCCACTGCCCTGGCGATCCTAGTGAGTCACTGTAGGACAAGCCATGCGGTTCTAACGGAGTGGTCAACGTCACCCCCCCCCCCCCCCAAGATTTTTCTCAGAGGCCCCAAGGCTCACAAAAATCTGATGGTTAGAACCCATGCTATATCTCCACTTCCCATCACCCAGCGGCAGTAAAATATCTGGCACAGTTCTTCAACAAAACATTTTTTTTAAATTATAACCCTCCCAACACAATAGGTTAAATTATATGTAGTTATGATCCTCAAGAGCGAGCTTCTCTAGCCCAGCCTTCTGAGAGGAGTGCAACTCAGAATTACTGCTATAACATACTGAAAAAAATTCAACTATCAAAGAAAGTTTTTTATTTGATATTTATGTTTTTAATTTGTTTATTTCGGCTGCACTATAGGGGCAAGCCTAGTTTTTTCTTCTATACCAAACGCTCAACTCCTGCTTTACGACCCAATACGCTGGGCTACAACCGCGAGCCAACAAGCACCAAGCGCAAAATACTATTCAAACTAAAGCAGGAGGCTACCCGTGTGTCAATCTACCCAGGATCATATACCCTTGAACGACCATCTGCAACCACGTTGTCACAACCGGCAATATGACGTATGTCCAGGTTATATACCAATAACCTTAGTGACCACCTGGTCAGCCTCATATTCCGATAGTGAAACTGGTCCAAGAACTTGAGAGGGTGATGATCTGGGTAAACTACAACGACCGGACCATAGGCTGGAACACAGACTTCGAAATGCCTCAGAGCAAGTACAACCGCCAGCAGCTCCTCCTCGACAACAGAGCAGCTCCCCTGGGCCGAATTGTACTTCTCCGAGCAGAAACTAACAGGATGCTCCAGCCCATCATCGTCCTTTTCCACAAGGACGGCACCAGCCCCCACACCACTAGCCTCCGTTGCTAGTTGGAAAGGTAGGCTAAAGTCAGGGGCCCTGAGGATCGGGTGAGTGCACAACAGGTGTTTTACTTCTCTAAACACCTTCTCACACTCAGGCGCCCATTTGAACTTCCTATCCTTCCAGTTATCCTCCACCTGAGCTTGACTGTCCCGTTCTCCTTCTCCACCTTGACTGCTAAACGTCATCACAGGCACAGTGAGAGGCTCAGGGGGGTGCCTCCCATACTCCTTCATGGGATTAACATGACATAACTGATTTCGCTTCCGTCTGTCTGGAGTGGCTACCAAGTAAACCAGGTCCGATAGCTCCTCCACCACCCTATAAGGACCAGTGTACTTCGCGGATAAGGGGTGACCTACAAGGGGCAGTAGAGTCAACACCTCCTGACCCACGTGAAACTCCCTGAGTTCAACCTTGAGGTCGTACCTGTCCTTCATGAGGGCCTGAGAGCTAGTCAAATTACGGCCAGCCAACTCCAGACTGCGCAACATCCGTTCTCGACTGTTGAGGACACACTTGAGCATAGAACAAGGTTTTTCTGCGCCCTCCCATACTTCTTCAACCATATGGAGAGGCCCTCTGACACGGTGTCCAAAGACGAGCTCATTAGGGCTGAATCCCAAACTTTCCCCAGGTACCTCCCGTGCAGCAAACAAAACAACATGAATCTCCTGCGGGTAACCATACCGGGAAAAATACCCTAGCAAGCCTCGGACCACCGTCTTCGCTGACCCATTTCTCATAGGGTACGCGTCAGGGTACCTCGTTGCTACATCTCTCGACTGTGCAACACTGTCCTCCTTCAACTCGACAGCACCGGTACCACATTCAAGAACCTCCGGGTCTTCCAATTGCAACTTACGAATGTCCGAAGGAGCAAGCCTATCCAAGTGTTTGCGAAACAACTCATGCCCCCCTCCTACATTAAGTTTGGCCTCCCGTTGCTCTCTCTCTGCGTACCGTTGCTGTCTCATCGTCTTTTTAAGCCCATCCTCTGCCTTTTCCACAACAGTTACTGGGTCTTCTTCAGACTCGATATTTGGTCCTAATACTGAGTCCCCGAGAATGTCCGCTGATACTAAACTCTCAACCGCATCAACTTTCAACCCCTTCTCGGTACCCTTCCTCCGCTGATCTAAAGATTGTTGACCAGAATGTGACTCCCTGGAGGCAGGATCTCCGGTGACAACACACGCCATAGGCTGTCCCGGACACTTCTCAACCCACTCCTGCTCCTCCCTACTCACGTCGGCCGGCTTCTCGGCAACGACCAAGGGTGGAGCCTCAGAAGTAGGTCCCGCAAAGTCGTTGCCGAGAAGGAGGTCAACGCCCCCAACAGGCAACTTCTCCACAATTCCCACACCCAGGTCACGAGTCACACCATCAACTTCCACCTACATTCTCACAAGCGGGTATGACCTTGTCGCATTAACTTCCTGAACCACAACCACCCGCGCCGTATTGACAGGTTTACCAGTGCAATTTCTCAACAGTGTTTGCGATGCCCCAGTGTCACGCAAAATTCTCACCTCGTGTCTTCTACCCCCCCACTCCACACAACCGAGTCCCCTGTGGTCACTAAAGGCATCACGGACAGGGAATAAGCCTTCCGGATCCTTCTGCACTGGCAGTGTATTTACCTCGGAAGAAATGCCTCTAACAAACTCCGATGTCCTCTTGAACACTCCAATGCCGTGAGCAAAAGACACGGCTGCCGGAGGAGGTCGACTAGGGCACTCATTTGCCTTATGACCCTCCTGGTGGCAACTAAAACACATAAATTTCGGTTTCGGCTTATACTGTGATGTAAAAGGCCCCTGACTTTTCACATACGGTGTGGTGTAAGGTTTGGATTCAGTTTTAGTTTCATGGCTCTTCTGTTTAAATGTGTCATTGTTCCGGGGAGGGGGAGGATAACGGTCCTTAGCACTTACATCGTACTTCTGTGAGGACCCGCAACCCCGAATCAACGACAGCCGTCGATCAGCCATTTCTGCTGCTTCGACTAGAGTTCTTGGGTTTTTCTCCTTCAAGTTCAAAGTTAGATCACCGCCCGTACTCTTAAAGAACTGCTCCAACATCATTAACTGCTTAATTTCATCAAATGTTGTGACCTTCTCAGATCGGAGCCAGTTTCCCATAGCATCGGACAAGTCCCGGGCGTGTTCCAAAAAGGTGCTATCTCTTCCCTTAGTTACACCCCGGAACTTCAAACGGTACGTTTCTGGTTGCAATTCGTAAGCCCTCAGAACAGCCTCCTTGAGATCCTCATACACAATACATGACTCCAAAGGTAACGCATCGTAGGCTTTAAGACCCTTGCCTATTAATCTAGAGGATACAAGTGCTGCCTATTTATTCTCTGGCCACTGGTGTTCCTGGCACTTCTTCTCAAAGCGTGTGAAAAATTCTGTTACACCACTCATCAAACACCGGAACCAGTTTCAATAAGTGCGAGAGAGACTGCTCATGAACACGGTTACCAGCCCCAAGTCGCTGTCCCGTTGTCTCTACTCGCGACTTCTCTACATCCATGTCGGCACAGTACCTAGTCGACTCAGCTTGGATTTTTGCTAGCTCTATGTGCTCATGACTGATAGTTTTTCTCTCTTCTATCTTGGCTAATTCTATTTGCTGCTGGATCTTAGCTAATTCGAGCTGAAGCAATAATTCTGGAGTTAACCCTTGAGGAGGTGAAGGTGCTACAATGTTTGAAATTACCGGTGGTCCCCCCAGGGGCAACCCACCCTGCCAGTCACCACCCAACTGCGGAAGCGTACCCGGGGTCGGCAAACTACTGGGATGGCTGGGAGTCGAGTGTAGGGGAAGCATGGCCGAAGGGCTCTGAGCACTCAACCCATCTCGCTCACCAGTCACCCTGCCCAGTACACACATTATCAAGTTATCCTTGGTCATGCTGCTAGTAACCGCATGACCGATAGCTGTGGCCAGGCATTGAAGACCGTACCGATCCATACCCACCAACCGCTCGGCAGTAACAGGCCATTGCAAAAATATCCTAGCATCCTCCTCACAGTTCACCCGATTAACCCTTTCATCATGCTGCTGTTCCTCAGTTTCGACATTACGTACTGTGTCTCCATTCTCCTCTGACCCGGTATAAGACATGATGCTCACAAAAATTTCTCACCACAATATTCAGAAAAGAAGTACCCCAAACTCTTATACCTCAATATACACACACAAATTCTCGGAAATACTCAAGGGCTATACTATGTTGCGAAAAAAAATTATTCTTGCTGATCCCCGCAAAATATTCTCTAAAACAACAAATGTTCCCTGCTAATAAATGTAGGTTCACCAAATCGTAGGTAGATTTACGTGATATTTATGGCGTAACACACCCTCTCCCCTTTTCATTCCCAGCACAACTCACTCACACCTTGGTTCACGCATAGAAACTCTTTGATAATGTGCGTAAATATCGCATGAATTGGTCAATATGCGGTATATATTTTGATATATGGCACGTATACATACGTACAAGTCTGTATTATAGCATGACAGTGCTCTACGTACAAGATATACGTGATATGTATGGCGTAAACCACACTCTCAGCTCATAAATTGCCGCCAAACCTCCAACACATCTTCATTCCCGCCTCCAAATTATCTTATAATTCCCTTATATATTGCAATTTTTGGTCACTATGAGGCATATTCATTGTTATATGGGTGGCCTACACACGTATACATACTCTACATAGCCTAAAAGGGCTCAAAAATGGACATATACGTGATAATACGCCGTAACCCACCCCCTCCTCCCTCTCCTTCTATCCCCTGCGCGCGTAAATATTCGGCAGGGAAATCTCGCCGCTCGATGACAATCTAGCCGTGCGGTGCCATTCGCTCCACATTTTTCAACTACGGACCGTTCCCCCACCCCCCCCAGACATTTTTTGGGGGGTCAAATATATATGGGCCGATGCCCGCAAACATTCCCTACACGATGATGTACTTTTTATCGAAATTTGCAATAGGTCCCAAAATCATCATAGGTGCGCACAGTCTTACCCTGTAGAAAACCCCCTGTGCGCCGTGGAGAGGTTAAAGAAGATTCCTTGTTAGTGTTGAAGGACTTTAGTGCACTTTCTTTCATGCATGAGTGCCCGACATTTATTGATTAAAGTAACGTAAGCTGTAACTTCTCTTACCACCTTACTTTGTATACCATAACCAAGCACCTTCGGTTATAGGTAGTAATAGGCTGTTTTCACATAACATTAAGCCTAGAGTAGACGCACATTTATTGAGAGTTTGATAGCCTATTATTGCATATAGAACTCTGTAGAGTATTTGTGTTCTTTGTTCACTGGGAATATACTTCAGAGGTTGGAGCTAGCGCTTTCCGTTGTAACATTTATGCCATTACTAGTCCAATGAATAAGAGCCCTGATATATTTGAACCCCAGTCGTAACAGTACCTCCTGATCTACTTCAAACTCTCTCAGCTTCACCTTCTGGTCGTATCTGTCCTTCATCTGAGCTTGTGAACTCTTAAGGTTCCGACCTGCTACCTCCAAGCTCTTTAGCATTCTCTCACGGCTTTCAACTACATACTTTAGAAGCGAGCATGGCTTTGTGACTCCCTCCCAGATCTCCTTGACTATGTGGAGGGGCCCCCTGACCCTGTGTTCAAAAACCAACTCGTTCGGGCTAAATCCCAAGCTCTCCCCAGGTACTTCTCTCGCAGCAAATAAAACGTATGGGAGACCTAGATCCCAGTCCTTCCCATTTTCCATGCAATAACACCGCAACATACTCTTGAGAGTCGAGTGCCACCTTTCCAAAACTCCCTGACTCTCGGGATGGTAGGCAGATGACACCACAGACACTATCCCATGTTGCTGCATGGTCTGCTTAAACAGAGCAGAAGTAAAATTGGATCCCTGATCAGACTGGATCTCCTGAGGGTAGCCATAACGAGAGAAATAGACAAGTAGGTTTTTTGACAACAGTCTTAGCCATCCCATTGCGCATGGGGTAAGCATCTGGATACCGTGTTGCTACATCCATTACAGTTAGTAAAAATTTATTGCCGGCACTAGTGGGGGGCAATGGGCCAACCATATCGATAACTACTTTGCTGAAGGGCGGCCCAATGACAGGGAGGGGTTGTAACAGGCTCTCGGGATGACCTGATTGGGTTTCCCAACCACTTGACAAGTGTGACACTGTGACACCCATGACACGACACTCGCCTTTAACCCAGGCCACCAGAAAAGCTTGCTCAGAGCTGCCTCCGTCTTACGTGCCCCCAGGTGCCCTGCCAAAGGCACATCATGAGCTAATCTCAATAAGCTCTCACGGCACACCCTCGGTACTACTAACTGGTCCACTAATCCTGACCCGCCATCCCACTTTTTCTTGGGATCCTGATGTCTCCTATACAAGATCCCCTCGGACAAGAAAAAATCACCAGGCTGCGCATCCCCATCACTCTCCAGTTCGACAGCACCATTACCACACGCCCTGACTTCAGGATTTTCCAGCTGCAAGGAACATATATCAGCAGGTGCGAGATTATCCAAGTTCATCTTAAATAATTTATTTCCACCTCCAATGTCCCGCTGAGCCATCCTTTCCTCACGCTGCGCATAACGATGCTGTCGCAGAGTCTCTTCCTGCTCTGCACCTGCACTAGCGGTGACAGGCCCCGGGGCCTCTCCAGACTCTAACATAGGTGCCAATAATGAGTCACCAAGAAACACTGCCGGCTCAAAACTCTCCAATTGACCAACACTTCCCGTGTTCTTGTGACCTTTCCTCCGTGGTTTGATAGACTGAGGTGGTGGCTGCAAGGCTCCGGATGTCTGAGAACGCGTCACAACACACGCCATGGTTTGTACGCTACACTTCTCAACCCACTCCTGTTCCTCCCTACTAACGTCGGCCGCCTTCTCGGCAATGACCAAGGGTGAAACCTTAGAAGCAGGCACCGCAAAGTCGTTGCCGAGGAGGAGGTCGACGCCCCCAACAGGCAAGTTCTCTACAATTCCGACATCCAGCTCCTTCGCCACACCACCCACCTCCAGCTCCATCCGCACAAGCGGGTAGGACTTCGTAGCATTGATCCCCTGAACTACCACCACCCGAGCAGCGTTAATCGGCCTACCAGTAAAGTTCTTTAACAAGGTCTGAGAAGCCCCAGTATCACGCAATAGCTTAACTCCTCGCCTTTCGCCAGCCCACCTCACAAAACCATGCCCTCTATGACCCCCAAAGACGTCGCGGACAGGGTTCGAGCCTTCCGGACTCTTGAACACAGGCTGTGTCCCAACCTCTGACGAACTACCCTTGGCAAACTCAGAAGATATAGGCGACACCCCTATGCTGCGGACCAATGACACAACCTTGTTTGGTGGCTTGTTCGGACAAGCATTTGCAAAGTGACCCTCCTTGTGACATGCAAAGCACTCTTTACTCTTTGGTTTCCCTTGGGAGTGGGAGGTACCATTAGACTTCTTATACGGGACGGTATTTGGTTTATGTTCAGTTTTATTGTCAGTGCTACATGGTTTTGTGCATTTATGTGTATCAAAATTCTTGGGAGGGGGAGGGGTACGATCCTTTGCACCCGACTCACTCCTAGCTGCTGCTCCGCACCCTCGAATTAATGACAGTCGGAGGTCAGCCATTTCTGCTGCCTCCTGGAGAGTTCTAGGATTTGTTTTCCTTTATATTTAATGTTAAGTCCCCACCTGTGCACTTAAAGAACTGCTCCAAGAGAACCAGCTCACTCAACTCCTCAAAAGTAGCTGCCCTCTCAGAACGCAGCCAATGTTGTAGTGCATCAGACAAGTCCCGGACGTGTTCTAGGAAGGTACTATCCTTGCCCTTAGTAACACCCCGAAACTTCAAGCGGTAAGTTTCTGGTTGTAACTCATAGGCCCGTAGCACAGCCTTCTTTAGCTCATCATAAACTACACAGGACTCTAAAGGTAGTGCATCATACACTTTTAGCCCCTTTCCTAGGAGTCTTGATGAAACTAATGCTGCCCACTTTTCCTGAGGCCACTGGTGTTCCTGACACTTCTTCTTAAATCGCATAAAAAACTCAGTCACACATGATTCATCGAACACAGGAACTAGTTTAAGCAGGTGCGACAATGATTGGTCCCGATGTCTGTTACCTCCCCCAATATTTCGCCCTGTTACCTCCACTCGAGAGATCTCCAGCTCCCTGTCAGCCCGATACCTAGTAGACTCTGCCTGCAGTTCAGCCTCTCGTATAGCTGTTCTCTCTGCGGCCTCAGCCTGAGCTCTAGCAACCTCAGCCTGCACACTAGCCTGTCTCTCGGCAGCCTCAACCTGAGCTCTAGCCTGTCTTTCGGTAGCCTCAACCTGAGCTCTAGCAACCTCAACCTTGGCCATCTCAAGCCGAAACAACAAATCTGGAGTCAACCCTTGAGGAGGGGAAGGTGCATTTAATGGAGAGGGTCCCTGTGATTGAATTCCACGCTGTCATTGACCATCAACTTGGGGGTATGTACTAAATTCAGGCACCCTGACGTTTGATATGGGGGTAGAGTGGAGGGGGGGCTGGGGACCGGGGCCCCCAGTCGCCTCTCCACCCAGGTCTCTCGCTTCTAAACCCAATATCAAAGTCCTCAGCTGATCTTTCCTCATGCCACTTAAACCCTGGTGACCCTGAAGACCTGCCGCACACTTTAAGCCATACTTATTCAGCTTCAACACCCTGGCAGCGGTAAGGGGCACCTCTAAAAATCTTCTAGCACCCTCCTCGCTATCGACTAGCCACTCCACAGGTCTTTCTCCCTCCGAGCCCGTATCGTGACCTGACCCATCACTGTGTTCTGATGTATTAGACATGTTTGTGTACTGCAGTAATTATCACGGTTATAGAATGTGCCTTATCTCCTATGCAAGTATGTATATACTAATGTTATTTAAAGTCTTTAATGTGTTATATTGGTTGCTCCAAAAAAAAAAACTCTATGTCCACTGTATTCCTCTAATCATAAGGAATCTCAAAACAAATGACCACTATATTCCTCTGTTCAGTAAATCCTATGCAAGGTCGCCATTTGTTACGTCCTGGGATATATAAACACTGGGCTCTTTCTATTGGACTAGGTATGCGGCAACAAGCAACAACGGAAAACGCTAGATCCAACCCTTATCTATAAACCCAGGCAACAAACCACCCTAAACCGTCAAGAGTCCTGCCTGGACAACAAGGTATCCTATGACTCGGTTACAGGGTGCACGCACTATAGACTGCTGATAGTCAAGCAGGCTATATAAAAGATCACCCAATTAAGTTGACTTAAAGCTTCAAGGAAAAGATAGATAACAGAATTAAATTGCAGAAACAATTTAATAACAAACTAGAAGAAAGTACATTTAACGTTACGTTAATTAATATTTAACGTTACGTTAATTAATACAACTAATCACCCCTGCGTGAAAGAAGGTGAAAGCAAACAGTCCTCAAAACATCGTTCAGGTAGACAAGATGCAGGTTTCTAAACTGCATGCGGCTACTGTAGGATCTGATGCTTAGCAAAGAAAGTACGTTATGGATTTAGAGAACTCTTAACTCATAAGCAGGAATAAATACTAGTGATAGGCCATACAGTGTATAATGGCATAGGTATAATTAAATAAAGGCAGCAACTCGCAACATAACCACATACAGGTGTGCTTCTCACTCTTAGTCAGGCAAGCCTGCTCAGACAGAGTCTCTGAGCCACACCCTGACTCACAATGCTCACAAAAACGGTAAACTGTGGCACAATAACAAGCATACAGAGATAATAAACCCCTAGCTGTTAATCTGCCAGGCGGCAGAGGTCTAGCCGGAAGGATATTGGCTTCGGATACCCGGGCTGAGCCACCTGCTCTAGCCTAGGGACGTTCCCAGGTCTGTGCGCCAAATTACTCTAATTGAAAGGGTGCTCTCTTGAGAGACTCAGATCGCAAGTATCTGACTCTCTCCTGGCGACCCTAAAACAAAAGCAAGACGTGCTAGCGCAGTGCTGAGTGGACTAGGCAAGGGCCCTCACACAACACAACACTAGACACACAGGGACACAGACAAGAAAATGCCCCCCGACTCCCACGGGTATCCTAGTAAAGTCGTGCGGGTCCACAGGACTCGCACCAGCAGACTTTACTTAAAGGATCGCAAAAAGCCTCCCCTCCGGTCTAGCCCCTGCTAACCTGACACAAGAACACACTAGCAAGCATGAAACCACCAAATATGAGACAACAAAAAAGCTTCCTAGGTCTCAATAAAAATTAAATCTCTGCATAAGGCCCTAAATCCTATCTAGTTATCTGAGAGCTCGTCGTTAACTCTCCCAGACATATATGACGCGATCGCGTCATATGGCAGAGTGAACCAAAAACACATATGACGCGATCGCGTCATATGGACTTATTATATTGCTAGAAAATAAGTTTATGACGCAATTGAGCCGGTTTTTTGGCTGGTAAGTCCGATAAGTTCGATGTACATGTGGAAAAATCTAGTAACCCCCTAGCGTCCCTGTGAGGGCCCCGCGGTGGTAGAGAGAGTCAGTTTCTTCCCATCAGTCAGCCTAGTAGGTGGGTGTGTCTGGCCCTTTAAACCAAGGGGCCTCCATTTTGCCCAGCCTGGCTGATATTACCGCCCTAATATAACCCAAACGAAGTGCTATATCGTTGGGTTATCGATGGATTATTGTGTTATTCTTGTTTAGGGTATAAAAACCATGTTAGTGAAGTGTTTTGCTAGTCTGGTGTACGTGACCAAGGTGGGCTCCACGAGGGGCCATGGTTTCGCTTGTTTGTGGATCACTTTCATACCATATTGAGTCAATTATATTGCTATTTATCACTTGAAGTAGTGTATTTTACTTGTATAAGTGTTTATAGTGAAAACACTTTTATTACTGATCGAGCATTCTCTGGTGTAGGCTACGTGACCAAGGTGGTGGAGGGAGGGGCCATGCTTTTTGCCAAACGTTTTGCTTGTTTGTGGAACACTTTCATATAAATATCAGTCAATTATATTGCTATTTATCCGTTCAAGTAGTGTATCTTACCTTGTATTAGTGTTTCTTAGTGAAAAAACTTTCATTACTGGTCGAGCATATGTCGCCATGCTCCCTCAGCCCTGTGCATTTTTG
>JBAKBP010031094.1:0-24885 GCA_037953745.1 Lithodes maja | reverse complement strand
TAACCACAATACATTGTACCAGTGACATCCTGTTCTATATATCCGTGGCAACTATTAGATTATTAAGGATAGTTGTGCAAGGTGATGGTGTATGTTCATGTTTAACCCATACAGTACCAGTGACATCCTGTTCTATATATTGTGCAACTATTAGATTATTAGGATAGTTGTTCAAGGTGGTGGTGTATGTCATGTTTAACCCATACAGTACCAGTGACATCCTGTTCTATATATTGTGGCAACTATTAGATTATTAGGATAGTTGTTCAAGGTGATGGTGTATGTCATGTTTAACCCATACAGTACCAGTGACATCCTGTTCTATATATTGTGGCAACTATTAGATTATTAGGATAGTTGTTCAAGGTGGTGGTGTATGTCATGTTTAACCCATACAGTACCAGTGACATCCTGTTCTATATATTGTGGCAACTATTAGATTATTAGGATAGTTGTTCAAGGTGGTGGTGTATGTCATGTTTAACCCATACAGTACCAGTGACATCCTGTTCTATATATTGTGGCAACTATTAGATTATTAGGATAGTTGTTCAAGGTGATGGTGTATGTCATGTTTAACCCATACAGTACCAGTGACATCCTGTTCTATATATTGTGGCAACTATTAGATTATTAGGATAGTTGTTCAAGGTGATGGTGTATGTCATGTTTAACCCATACAGTACCAGTGACATCCTGTTCTATATATTGTGGCAACTATTAGATTATTAGGATAGTTGTTCAAGGTGATGGTGTATGTCATGTTTAACCCATACAGTACCAGTGACATCCTGTTCTATATATTGTGGCAACTATTAGATTATTAGGATAGTTGTTCAAGGTGGTGGTGTATGTCATGTTTAACCCATACAGTACCAGTGACATCCTGTTCTATATATTGTGGCAACTATTAGATTATTAGGATAGTTGTTCAAGGTGATGGTGTATGTCATGTTTAACCCATACAGTACCAGTGACATCCTGTTCTATATATTGTGGCAACTATTAGATTATTAGGATAGTTGTTCAAGGTGCTGGTGTATGTCATGTTTAACCCATATAGTACCAGTGACATCCTGTTCTATATATTGTGGCAACTATTAGATTATTAGGATAGTTGTTCAAGGTGATGGTGTATGTCATGTTTAACCCATACAGTACCAGTGACATCCTGTTCTATATATTGTGGCAACTATTAGATTATTAGGATAGTTGTTCAAGGTGCTGGTGTATGTCATGTTTAACCCATACAGTACCAGTGACATCCTGTTCTATATATTGTGGCAACTATTAGATTATTAGGATAGTTGTTCAAGGTGATGGTGTATGTCATGTTTAACCCATACAGTACCAGTGACATCCTGTTCTATATATTGTGGCAACTATTAGAATATTAGGATAGTTGTTCAAGGTGGTGGTGTATGTCATGTTTAACCCATACAGTACCAGTGACATCCTGTTCTATATATTGTGGCAACTATTAGATTATTAGGATAGTTGTTCAAGGTGATGGTGTATGTCATGTTTAACCCATACAGTACAAAGGAGTACAAAGGGAGTACAAAGGAAATCAAGCAACAACAGATCTAGTGACTCTTCTAGGTTGCTTGTCCTCCAAACCACTGAGGATCAAGTGTCCAAACAGTGGTTTAGAGTGGGTAAGGGAACATTGGAAAGGGAATTACTGCCCTGGAACTAATGTCCGTGGCAGGATTAGGAAGTTAGTAGGGGACAGATGGGTTAGTAACTGAGGGGGGGATAAAATAAAGTTATTCATTTACAAACGCAGTCAGTCGCGGGTTTGATGCGAGATATTTGTCTAGGCGGAGTTTAAATGAATCAACGGTGATGCAGTCTATAACGTTTCGGGGAAGCCCATTCCACAAGTTGACAACTCGATTGAAGAAGAAATTCTTAGATTCGTGTGAGTTAAAAGATTTACTAATAATTTTGCAACCGTTTCCCCGCGTGTAATTAGATTGGTCGATAGTGAAGTACTTACTACAGTTCATATTGTCGATGCCTTTGATGATTTTGAACACTTGAATTAAGTCACCTCTTAATCTGCGCTGGGTTAAAGGAAATAGATTTAATTTTCTAAGACGCTCTTCGTATGGTTTGTTCTTTAGGCTAGGTATCATTTTGGTAACTCTATGTTGAACTCGTTCTAGCTTGTTTATATCTTTTTGGTAATAAGGGCACCAGGATTGAACACAGTATTCCAGAAGAGGGCGGACTAAGGAATTGTAAAGGGTTAGGATGACTTCTTTGGATTTATGCTCAAATGACCTGCCTATAAAGCCAATTATTTTGTTTGCCTTCTTAACAACTTCTGAACATTGTTGACTCGGTTTTAGGTTACTCGATATTGTTACTCCCAGATCGGTTTCTCTGTTTACATTCTTAAGCTGAGTGCCATTCATCGAATAGTTTGCTTTCTCATTTAGGTATCCGATATGTAGTACTTTACATTTATCCGCATTGAAACTCATTTGCCAAATTTGGGCCCAACATGACAATTTATCTAGATTGTGTTGCATATCGTCAACTTGTTCTTTTGAGAGTACGCTATTTGCAATTTTTGTATCGTCAGCACATTTTGAGATTGTACAGGTGAGACCCTCATCTATGTCGTTGATGTAAATTAGAAAGAGAATTGGTCCTAGTACCGATCCCTGGGGTACCCCGCTACTTACATTGGTCCATTTAGATGCCTTACCGTTTATGACTACTCTCTGCTTTCTGTCGCTGAGCCAATTTTCTATCCATTTCAACACACCGTCTTGTATTCCATGCGCTTTTAGTTTTAGCAGTAAACGTTTGTGGGGAACTTTGTCAAAGGCCTTTTGAAAATCAAGGTATATAATATCTACAGCTTTACTCTCATCGTAAAGGTTGAGGATATTGTGGAAGAAGTCTAAGAGGTTTGTTAAACAGGAACATTTTTTACGAAAGCCGTGTTGAGTATCTTTAACCTCTGAAGTGCGCACGGGGGTAAATGAAAACGTCCCCCTGTGCTGACGTATTTGAGGTTTTTCGTCACTAAAATATTCATTGTACCATTAATAGCATTAATAATTATCCATATGCGCCTATTATGGGTTGATTATAAAGGTATTAACCTGAAACAACAATAAAACGAGTGAAAACAGCGTTTGGATGGTCAAAATCGGAGATATAGCCCGCGAGTTGTATAATCTATGGGTGAGGCAAACTCCTTTCCCGCCAATTTCCCCCAAGGCCACTGAGACACAGTCGATCGATACTCTCTCTCTCTCTCTTGCACTCGATGGCCATCAGTGATGACAACACCCTGCTTGCAACTCGCTAATGTTAGCACGAAAATATACCTCAGAATAAGGGAATAATAGGGAAAATAGGTGATAACTGAGGAATAGGAGGAAAGTGGGGAAGGAGGGGAGGTAGAGGACTGAGATTTTGCATGGCCCAGGGGCCAAAAAAAAAAAAAAAAAAAAAAAAAAAAAAAAATAAAAAAAAAAATGTTTTTCGATGTAAAAAGTTGATTTTTAGTTTTACTTACTCCAGAGAGTCTTCCCGCAGTCCGCCGGCCGAACTCTAAAGAGTCTTCCCGCAGTTCCCAGGTTAAGTATGTTATTTTCCTCTAAGTGATTTACGAGTCTGTCTCGTATGACCGTTTCTAGCATTTTACATACAACTGAGGTTAAGCTAATTGGACAATAGTTACTGGGTAGGGATTTGCTGCCTTTTTTTAATATCGGTGTTACATTGGCTAGCTTCCACTGATCGGGCATAGTTCCAGACTGCAAGGATTTATTGAATAGTAATGTCAGTGGTTTGGAGAGCTCATCCTTAGCTTCCTTTAGAACTCTAGGCGAGATTGTATCAGGTCCAGGCGTTTTATTTACCTTGAGTTTATCTAAACAATTCAATACTTTTCTCTCTGTAACGGTGATATTGCTTAGAACATCTGAATTATCAATCTGAATCGGCGATGGTGTAGGGATATCACTGAGGTCTTCTGTTGTAAAAACTGATGCAAAGAAGGTATTGAGGGCATTACTCATTTGTACTTCGTCTTTGGTGTATTCTCCATTTTCATCGACTAACGGTCCAACAGTTGAAGTAACTACTTTTTTCTTTCTGATATAACTATAGAATTCTTTCGGGTTTGTTTTACTTTGATTCGCAATATGTAACCTAAGGTCTTTTTACTTTGCTTAATTAACTTTTTGGCTTTGCGTCGTAGCTCTACAAATTTCACCCGTTCTTCGTCATTTTGTGAGGATTTTAATCTATCATTAGCAAATTTTTTAGCAAGCAGGCAGTTTGAAATATCTTTATTCCACCATTTGGGCTTATTATTATGGCCTGGACGCCGTATTTTCGATGGTATGCAGTCTTGCACTGCTTTTCGGTAAGTGGCTTCGAATAACTTCCAAGATGTATTTATGTCGTTATTGTGAATTAAAAAGCTCCAGTCAGTTTCTTTAAACATAGCTCTAAGTTTATGGAAGTTTGCTTTCTTGAAATTAGGGACTTTTTCGATGCTACTATTTGGTTCGTTACTAGTAAACTTTAAAGTGAAAGTTATCGTACGATGGTCGCTGTTACTGAATTCATCACCAACATTCAAATTCTGTATTAATTCTTCTTTTGTTGCAAGTACAATGTCAAGAACGTTATTACCACGGGTTGGCGTTCGAACAAATTGATATAGCGAACTCTCTTGCAAGTTCGTATACAAGTCATGTCCGGAGTGTGAAGTAAGAGTATCGCCCCACTTGGTCATAGGTAAATTAAAGTCGCCAAAAATTACGGTATCTTGTGAGTTACTTACATCTGCAATTTGTTCGTAAATTTCTCGGTCAGTTTGCACTGATTGAGCTGGAGGTCTGTATATTAATGCAAGTATTATTTTTGTACCTTTATTATTCTTTATTAGCACAAAAGATGCGTCGACGTTCACAATTTGAGGTTTTGACAAGAGGGTAAGGTTAAGACTTTCTTTGATATAAAGTAAAACGCCACCTCCATTTCGATTTATTCGGCTTTTCTCAAACATTACATAACCGGGAAGTGAATACTCTGCTAAAAAGTCTCTATCTTCTGTATTGAGCCAAGATTCTGTTATGCCAATCACATCATAATTTTCTGTAAACACTAGCTCCTCTAAATCTGAAAATTTATTGCGTATGCTACGAGCGAGCGTTTGCATAGAAAACCTTTAATTTTTTTATTTTAGAACTCACGGAACGCTCTTTAATAATATTTTTGGTTCTTGTCGGATCTACATTTATGTTCATGGCTGTCCTCGGTCCTCGCTGTTTTCGGTCCTTATCGCTGGTGGTCCTCGGTTGCCTCTGTTTTTTTCTTGGCGTTGGATGATTTATGTCACTGCTGCTTCTTCTCGGATGGCGTTTTTTTATCCATGGCTGCGGACTGCTTCGTGTAGGAGACGACCCATGCGTACTGAACCCACAGGGTTTAGATGAGTGCCATCCTTGTGGAACAGAGTAGGCTGGTTGTAGAAGTTGTCCCAGAGGTTGATGAATTCAACTTCTTCCCTCAGACACAAATATTTTAGTCGGCTATTTGTGCTGAAGGCCTTGTCGTAGAATTTGTCAGGTGCGTCGATCTTGGGGAGAATGCCTGAGATGATGATATTCCTTGACTTGTTTTTGTAGTGCTGGATCATCTTGAGATATTTCTCCATCAACTCTTCGGATCTGGTGCGCATGACGTCATTTGAACCAGCATGGATGACAAAAAGGGTATTTTCATTTGCATCCTTTGTGGTATCTTCGAAGGCTTCCACAATGTCGTCCAGTCCAGGTCCTGGGAAGCAAAATATTTTTCGTTGATTTGGGACTCTGTCGCAGAACTCTTCGACCTGTCCTCGTAGGATGGAATCCCCAACGAGCCTGGTCTCCTCTGGTTCGTCTTCCATCTCTACCAATATCTCAAATCTGTTTGACATTGTGACTGGTAGATGAGACCTTTTCTGCGTTGGCCGTGCACCGTTCCTCACTGGTGTAAATCCGGAAACCTGTGGTGGCGGGACTCTACGTACAGGTCGGGGAGAGGAGTGGTTAAAACAGGGGCGAGGGGTTGGTACTGTTCGTGCTAGCAGGCTTCTTGCACGAGGAGTGGGGGAGAGACTAAGGTGAACAGGGCGGCTGTCCTGGTTTGATGTTGGCTCAGGTTCGTCAGAAGCATCTGCTGCAGTGTCTACTGCAGGTGTTGGATTGTTGGCAGATGACGTTGGGGCGGTGGTGGATGCTGGAGTTGAAACAATTGGAGTTAGTGATACTCCAACGCCAATAGGGGTTATAGCCTATCCTAACCGAAAACAAAAATTATGAAATACCGGTAAGCAGAAATAGGCCACCAGCGGTGATAGCCTAACTGAAAATTTAAAAATTGAAGTACGCAGAAATAGGCCACCAGGGATGATAGCCTAGACTAACCGAAAACAAAAATTATGAAATACCGGTACGCAGAAATAGGCCACCAGCGGTGATAGCCTAGACTAACCGAAAAAGAAAAAAAACGAAAACAAAAATTATGAAATAGCGGTACGCAGAAATAGGCCACCAGCGTTGATAGCCTAACTGAAAATTTAAAAATTGAAGTACGCAGAAATAGGCCACCAGGGATGATTGCCTAGACTAACCGAAAACAAAAATAACCGAAAACAAAAATTATGAAATACCGGTACGCAGAAATAGGCCACCAGCGGTGATAGCCTAACTGAAAATTTAAAAATGGAAGTACCGTACGCAGAAATAGGCCACCAGTGACATCCTGTGCTATATATTGTGGCAACTATTAGATTATTAGGATAGTTGTTCAAGGTGGTGGTGTATGTCATGTTTAACCCATACAGTACCAGTGACATCCTGTTCTATATATTGTGGCAACTATTAGATTATTAGGGTAGTTGTTCAAGGTGATGGTGTATGTCATGTTTAACCCATACAGTACCAGTGACATCCTGTTCTATATATTGTGGCAACTATTAGATTATTAGGATAGTTGTTCAAGGTGGTGGTGTATGTCATGTTTAACCCATACAGTACCAGTGACATCCTGTTCTATATATTGTGGCAACTATTAGATTATTAGGATAGTTGTTCAAGGTGATGGTGTATGTCATGTTTAACCCATACAGTACCAGTGACATCCTGTTCTATATATTGTGGCAACTATTAGATTATTAGGATAGTTGTTCAAGGTGATGGTGTATGTCATGTTTAACCCATACAGTACCAG
The DNA here is from genome assembly GCA_037953745.1 of Lithodes maja. Classification (NCBI taxonomy): domain Eukaryota; kingdom Metazoa; phylum Arthropoda; class Malacostraca; order Decapoda; family Lithodidae; genus Lithodes; species Lithodes maja. The sequence goes on along the minus strand of JBAKBP010031094.1, from coordinate 17,631 downwards.
TGACATCCTGTTCGATATATTGTGGCAACTATTAGATTATTAGGATAGTTGTTCAAGGTGATGGTGTATGTCATGTTTAACCCATACAGTACCAGTGACATCCTGTTCTATATATCGTGGCAACTATTAGATTATTAGGGTAGTTGTTCAAGGTGATGGTGTATGTCATGTTTAGCCCATACAGTACCAGTGACATCCTGTTCTATATATTGTGGCAACTATTAGATTATTAGGATAGTTGTTCAAGGTGATGGTGTATGTCATGTTTAACCCATACAGTACCAGTGACATCCTGTTCTATACATTGTGGCAACTATTAGATTATTAGGATAGTTGTTCAAGGTGATGGTGTATGTCATGTTTAACCCATACAGTACCAGTGACATCCTGTTCTATATATCGTGGCAACTATTAGATTATTAGGATAGTTGTTCAAGGTGATGGTGTATTTCATGTTTAGCCCATACATTACCAGTGACATCCTGTTCTATATATCGTGGCAACTATTAGATTATTAGGGTAGTTGTTCAAGGTGATGGTGTATGTCATGTTTAGCCCATACAGTACCATTGACATCCTGTTCTATATATTGTGGCAACTATTAGATTATTTTAATCAGATTAAGCAGGACCTGCAGCAATAATAAAGCTTCAAACTATCTCGACCAACCCTTTTAACTACCGCAGGTACTTCCTAAGCTGCATAATATCGTCTAAGCTAGGAACAAATATAACATGCGTCGCTGGTACTCATAGGGTTAAAGTTAAACAGTGCATCAATGTATGGAAACCACCAAACTTAACACTGTAAAACAAACTCAAGGGCATTAACACGATATATAGAATTACTGAACGATTACCTTTCGTTGCTTTTATATTATGAGTGTTTTACTACCAATACCTTCATATGGATATAAATATGAACAATTTCATTACCTATTCATACCTTTTTTGATTACATATTATTTGATAGTGTAATCAAAATATGTAATGCAAGCCTTATATTTTAAACAAAAAAACATTGTTAATGTGTGTTTGTAAATATATGTGACCATTCATATGTGTTATGTGTATGTGTATTGTTACGGCTGGATCGGCAATACATATTCGGGATTCTTGATCGTAGGACAGAAATGGCTTATGTGACAACGACACGCTCGATTCCAGTCCCAAATACTATATGCTCCAGACAACAAAAGCACCAACGCCCTACAGAGTTATCGTCTATGGTAACGAGGTACCTTAACTCGGCGAAAGTGTACAACAGGGGTAGGCTATGAGGCTAAACTCCCTCAGACATTTATAGGTTACGTTATTACTAAAGAAGTGCAATACTCAAGAAACTACGTTAATATTAAGCCTCTAATAATGTAGAATAGAAGCAGGCTAAAGGTATGACAGTGAAATGCTAAATGACAAATGTACACGCCTACTTGAAAGCGCGTGCACTAGAATAACTGTCCCCTACTAACATGCACTAGCATGTAGCATACAAGATGTTCATGATCCAGTAGATACCTAATAATACACATGGAAGGAACATAAACAGTAGTCACTTATTGTAATAATGAATCTATACTTGGAATAACTAAAAGGTTGCAGGCAACAGTACTGCGCCGGTAGCCTACTACCGCATAGGCTACTTCGCTTCTCTCACTCTGTCTCCCCTCTGAGTCTGTATGCGCCCTACGCAACAGAACTCCGGACACAGCAGCAAAACGACAGTGCAGTTAATTGATACATGAAAGTATTAATAGTGTTGTCTTGTGTGTGAGTAATGTGTATTGTAAAGTGTTACATACATAAACTTAAAGAGAGCTGCAATGCATAGTAAAATAAAGATATAACCCACTCATCATCCCCATGTGTTCTAGCTAGCAGGCCAAGTCACAGGAACAACGAGTCCCAGCACCGAAAGCGAGAACCCAGGAAAAGACTGCAGAGAACACAAGGACAGATAAATTACGTTACTCTACTATACCGGCACTACGAGCGAGCTGTAGTCTCTGGTACTACACTCGCTCCTGGCTCGGTAGGCAAATCAAGGCTAAGTCCTCGCCCCTCTACAGACAACTCCTGGGCATGGTCGGGCTCTTACACATGGCACTAGTCTAGTCACAAATTGGATGATGAGCTGGGCATATAACTCGTGAACATGTAGAACGTTCACCAACTATCCTCATCAAGAAGATCGCTGTTCACATTAACCCCTTAAATCTAATACATGTAAATATATGCTTGTCCTAAGAGTAATACGAGAGGTGAGTGCTGAAACTCCTTTAGGACCTCAAGGGAAGGGTATGCATTTAAATAGAGAGAAGAATGAAATGAGAGTAATGTCGTCAGAGAGAAAGAGTGCAACCGTGAGAAATTGGGAGAGAGGGCAAGGGATGTTAGAATCTCAAAGGTTCTAGGCAACCTGGTCATAGAGCACACAGCGAGCCTCCAGGCAATGTGCTGTACGACAACATGGGCAGCCCAGGCAGCATAGGCAGGCGGCAATGTACTACCAACCCTGTCGCACCTAGCTATAAGCGCAGGGCTGCCAACCGGTCCATACGTCTGGCAACCACCCCCCCGGCAGCGAGGCGCATTGCTACCCTCTCGCTCTGAAGTCTAACTCACTCTCTCTCTCTGAATTCCCACTGTCTTATCTATCAACTTCTCTATTGATACTACATATTAAATGGAAGGTCTCGACATGGCTTAAAACAAAACCCACCACTGGTTAGCAAATGACGAGACCTTTGCAGAGATACAAAGAACATAGTTATACGTTGTCACACTCAATATAAGCAGCCAGCACGGTACAGCGCGGTACCGTGGCGGTACAGTGGAGTACCAAGGAGTACAATCAGGTTACGTTGCCACGCACTGGGTGCGTCACAGCCCCCCCAAGATTTTAGATAATCGACCTTAGAAGCATTATCAAAATCTGACAGGCAACCAACCGACCTGCTACCCTTAGCTGCCACTAATTGCAAAAGGTGCACAACAACTGAAGTGTGAATTATACATAAAACACAATATCGCATGCATCATGCTACAACAATAAAGACTTACAAAACTAAAAAAAAAATTCTCGTTTATTTTATTGTTTTATAATCTTTTTGGACGGCGTTATGATAGCCTAATTTTACTCCTGCTCAACCCACACACCGTGCACGACTATCCTGGATCATCAACCCTTGATAGACAATCTGCTATCACGTTCTCACTCCCGGCAATATGCTGAGTGTTGAGATTATACTCTTGGAGCATTAGGGACCACCTGGTCAACCGCATATTCCGATTGTGAAACTGATTTAGGAATTTCAAGGGATGATGGTCCGTATAAATCGTCACTACCGGGCCGTAGGCTGGAACATAAACTTCGAAATGTTTGAGCGACAAGACGATAGCAAGAAGCTCCTTCTCTATAGTCGAGTAATTCCTTTGTGCCGAATTAAACTTGCGAGAAAAGAAGCTCACTGGGTGTTCCAAGCCCTCGGAATCAGTCTGCAGTAACACTGCCCCGGCACCCACACCGCTGGCATCAGTCGCCAGCTGAAAACTCCTGGAGAAGTCTGGGGCTCTCAAAATCGGATGTGTACACAGCAGGTGCTTGACTAGGTCGAAAGCCCTCTGACACTCCGCAGCCCAACAGAACTTCACTGACTTCGACAGTAGATCAGTTAACGGTGCTAAGACAGTAGAGTATCCCCGGATGAAGCGCCTATAATAGCCTATCATACCTAGGAACCGCATGACCTGGCGCTTAGTGGTGGGCCTGGGAAACATATTGATAGCCTGTATCTTGCTCAGGGGGGGGCACACCCGGCCTAACCCGACCACGAAGCCAAGATACTGCACAGTAGCCTTTACAAACTCGCACTTCCTCAGGTTCACCACCAGCCCAGCATCGTGCAACTTCCCAAACAGGGTCTCTAAGTGCCTTAGGTGATTTTCAAAATTGTCATCATACACTATCACGTCATCAAGGTAGACCGTGCAGTTAGGGATTTCGTCACAAATATCGTTCATCAGGTTCTGAAACGTGGCAGGTGCGTTCTTAAGCCCATAAGGCATTACGTTACATTGGTAGGTCTTGCCATCTACCACAAAACCACAAACTTGCTTAGCTCGGTCCGACAGGGGTACTTGCCAGTAGCCTTTTACAAGATCAATTTTAGTAAGGTACTTTGCATTCCCTATCTTGTCCACGCTGTCGTCAACTCGAGGCAAAGGGTAAGGGTTGGTAGTGGTCAAGCCATTTAGCCTACGAAAATCTATGCAGAACCGCACCTTGCCGTCAGGTTTTGGCTGCAACGTGACGGGTGATGTCCACTTCACATAACCTTCAGTGATCATCCCTCTCTCAACCATGTACTTTAACTCCTCCCGTAAAGCTGGCAACTTTACCGGGGGCACACGGTAGGGCACTGACTTGAAGGGCACATTATCACCGACGTCCACGTCGTGCGTTACCTGAGTAGTGAGACCTGGGTGTTCGGCGAAAACAGAGGGGTATGACCTGAACAGGCCTAGGACAGCAGCACCCTGGTGCTCAGGCAGGTGACTTACAGCTTGCCTAGCCTCTTGTTCAGTATTCCCCGCCCACTGTTCCGCGGAAATGACACAGTCCCAGCTATCCTCCTCAGCAGCATGACTGTCCCCACCTCCTTCTCCACCCTGGCCGCTGCAGGCCAGCACAGGGACAGTGAGAGGCTCTGAGGGGCGTCTCACATACTCTTTCATGAGGTTAACATGACATAACTGATGTTTTTTTCTACGGTCAGGTGTTGCAACGAGATAATCAAGGTCGGACAGTTTCTTAGCCACCACATACGGCCCAATAAACTTGGCAGAAAGGGGGTGTCCAGGCAAAGGTAAAAGCAACATTACCTCCTGACCCACCGAAAACTCCCGAAGCTTCACCTTGGCGTCATACTGGTGCTTCATGACCGCCTGTGCATTAACCAAGTTATTACCTGCCGCTGCCATGCAACCTATAAGTCTCTCCCGGCTCTCAAGGATATATTTAAGTACAGACCCCGGCTTCTCTTCGCCCTCCCAGATCTCTTTCACCATACTTAAAGGTCCTCTCACATTATGGCCAAAGACTAGTTGATTTGGACTGAACCCCAGGCTCTCTCCTGGGACTTCACGTGCAGCGAACAGAACATACGGCAGACCCAAATCCCAATCAGTGTCATGTTCTGCACAGTAACAGCGTAGCATACTCTTCAGGGTCGAGTGCCACCGCTCCAAGACTCCCTGACTCTCGGGATGGTAGGCTGACGACACTACAGAACATATACCGTGCAACTGAAGGGTTTGCTTGAACAATTTGGATGTAAAATTGCTCCCCTGGTCTGACTGCACCTCACGTGGAAATCCATAACGGGAACAGAACAATAATAAGTTTTTAACAACTGCCTTTGCCGAGCCGTTTCTCATGGGGTATGCGTCCGGGTATCTCGTAGCCACATCCATGATTGTCAACAGGAATTTATTGCCACTACTAGTAGGCGGGAAAGGGCCAACCAAATCTACTACAACTTTGCTGAACGGAGGCCCGGTGACAGGTATGGGAAACAAAGGTGCCTTCGGGATTGTCTGGTTAGGCTTCCCCGTTGTCTGGCAGGTCGCACACCCAGCCACCCATGCACAGACATCAGCCTTGACCCCAGGCCACCAGAAAAACCTGCCCAATGCCGCCAATGTTTTTGTTACCCCCAAATGACCCGCCACCGGCACATCATGCGCCAGACACAATAAGGACTCTCTATACTTATTTGGAACAACCACCTGGTCTACTACCCTCGCACCGCCCTCCCACTTCGATTTGGGGTCTAGAAATCTGCGGTACAATATCCTGTTGAGCCTAAAGAAATCTCCCGGCTTCGCATCCCCATCTTCCTCCAACTCTATGGCACCATTGCTATAACGAGCTAGGCTAGCGTCTTGCAGCTGCTGCTCACTAATGTCCCTGGGCGTCAATGCATCAAGATGGTTTTGTAATAAGACATTACCCCGGCTAGTAGGCTCTACTGCCTTAGTGGCTCTCGCTACAGCTCTTGCCTCACGCGAAGTCTTACCCAACTCTGCCTTGTTACACACCATATCTGGGCCAGAGTCAACTCCCGTGTTTATTATAGGTCCAAGTACCGAATCACCGAGAAGTGCAGCAGAATCAATGTCCCTTTTCCTGCCCTTAGCAACCTTCTCCTGATCCTTCCTCCACTGTCCCCGAGGTTGAGTGCTAGGCTGTGCAGGAGCCGCAGAGCGAGATCGGGTTACCACACAGGCCATCTCATCCTGTTGGCACCTCCCAACCCATTCCCGATTCTCACCATCCACGTCGGCCGCCCTCTCGGCAACGACTAAGGGTGGAGTCCCGGAAGTGGGCACCGCAAAGTCGTTGCCGAGAAGAAGGTCGACGCCCTCAACTGGCAAACACTCAACGATCCCTACATCCAGCTCCCTGCACACCTCTCCCACTCTCAACTCCAACCTCACAAGTGGGTATGACCTCGTAGCATTTATACCCTGCACCACAACAACTCTGGCCGCATTTATCGGTTTCCCTGTGAAGTTCCTCAACAAAGTTTGCGAAGCCCCCGTATCCCTCAGCAAGTCAACCCTCCGTAGTTCACTCCCCCAGCTCACAAACCCGTGCCCCCGATGGCCACAGAAAGTGTCCCGGACAGGTGTCGAGCCTTCCGTACGCTTCTTTACCGCGTGTGCCTCAGCTGCTGACAACCTACCCCGGGCAGTTGCTGCAGCCTTCAGAGACACACCGATACTGTGAACCAATGACACCGGCTTAGCGGGAGTGTTACTAGGGCACTCACGTGAATAATGGCCTAGCTTCTGACATTTGTAACATTTCACATCCCCAATGGGCTTCTTCCCTTGTGCGGGCGAAGAAGGGGCCTGACCTTTAGTAAACGGGAGAGGCTTGTGTTTGTAGGTGTTATTAGGTGCAATGCATTTAGTGTGGTTATGTGTGTCATAGGATTTGTTATTATCGAAAACTCTGGTGGGTGGGGTATAGCGCCCCTTCTGCCCTGACTCAGCCCTCTGAGCGGCACCGCAACCACGAATCAATGATAATCTGAGGTCTGCCATCTTGGCAGCCTCCTCTACTGTCTTGGGACATTTTTCCTTAATGTTCAGCGTTAGATCGGTTCCAGTACATTTGTAAAACTGTTCCAGATAGAAAAGTTGCTTAATTTCCTCAGCCGACTCTGCGTGCTCGGACCGAAACCAGTTATTACCTGCATCTGTTAAGTCCTGTGCGTGCTCCATAAAACTGACGTCGCTCTTCTTATTCACGCCACGGAACTTCAATCTATAAGTTTCGGGTTGCAGTTCGTAGACCCGGAGCACAGCCTCCTTCACCAGTCCATACACTACACTCTCGTCCAGTGACAGTGCATCGTAGGCTTTCAACCCCTTACCCACTAGACGTGATGAAACTAATGCTGCCCATTTAACCTCCGGCCAGTCATACTCACGACACTTCTTTTCGAAACGAGCAAAAAACTCAGTCACTGCTGTCTCATCAAATGCGGGTACTAACTTAATTAAATGCGAAAGTGAGTCTGTAACCCGGTGCCCACCACCGAGATGACGCCCCGTGGTCTCTACTCTAGACTTCTCGACATCCATTTCAGCCTGGTACCTGGTTGCATCCTGATTGGCTTGGATTCTAGCAACCTCTATGCGTTCTATACTAGCCTGTTGTATCTGAGTCTCCTGCAGCTTAAACTTAGCTAGTTCTAGCTGAAATAACATCTCAGGAGACAGGCCTGGGGGGGGAGAGCACAAAATGGGGGATCCACACCGAGACGTGTTTACGGGTAAGCCAGCTTGCCCTTGAGAACCCTCCTGCTGCATCGTGCTAAGACTCGCTGGCTGAGGGCCCAGCTCAGGGGTAGAGTGGAATGGAGGCTTGGAGGGAACCCCCCAAGACCCCACTCCACCCACCGCCCCATCGCCATCACCCAACAAACATGCCACCAAATTCTTCTTGGGCCAACTGTCAGGACAGTCCCGCCCCAAAACCGTGGCTAAACAGCGAAGACCGTAACAATCAATAGCCTGCAGGCGCTGTTCGGTCAAAGGTGTCTGCAAAAATGCCCGGGCATCCCTCTCTCCACTTATAACACTCCCCTCCCCAAACATCTGTTGTACTTGCTGGTTACTAGGCTGTACCGTGTTATCCTCCCCCGTAAATGATGAGTCATTAGACATAGTGCTGGTTATACAATTGCTGTTCATAAAAAAAAGAAGTGCTTATTACTAATTGCAGTCTCGACTCACAAAATGTTAAAGATGCTTGAATGACTCTACTCTAGACACCCCTAACGAAACAATCTGCAAGTCCACCAATACAATAATGACACAATAAAAATTCCTCCAATATGCAAGAAAATTCTAGCCAGCTCTACTAGGTAGCATAGAATAGTTCTCCAAAAAACATGTGATAGGATACTACTGAATCTTGTGCAAGGTCGCCATTTTGTTACGGCTGGATCGGCAATACATATTCGGGATTCTTGATCGTAGGACAGAAATGGCTTATGTGACAACGACACGCTCGATTCCAGTCCCAAATACTATATGCTCCAGACAACAAAAGCACCAACGCCCTACAGAGTTATCGTCTATGGTAACGAGGTACCTTAACTCGGCGAAAGTGTACAACAGGGGTAGGCTATGAGGCTAAACTCCCTCAGACATTTATAGGTTACGTTATTACTAAAGAAGTGCAATACTCAAGAAACTACGTTAATATTAAGCCTCTAATAATGTAGAATAGAAGCAGGCTAAAGGTATGACAGTGAAATGCTAAATGACAAATGTACACGCCTACTTGAAAGCGCGTGCACTAGAATAACTGTCCCCTACTAACATGCACTAGCATGTAGCATACAAGATGTTCATGATCCAGTAGATACCTAATAATACACATGGAAGGAACATAAACAGTAGTCACTTATTGTAATAATGAATCTATACTTGGAATAACTAAAAGGTTGCAGGCAACAGTACTGCGCCGGTAGCCTACTACCGCATAGGCTACTTCGCTTCTCTCACTCTGTCTCCCCTCTGAGTCTGTATGCGCCCTACGCAACAGAACTCCGGACACAGCAGCAAAACGACAGTGCAGTTAATTGATACATGAAAGTATTAATAGTGTTGTCTTGTGTGTGAGTAATGTGTATTGTAAAGTGTTACATACATAAACTTAAAGAGAGCTGCAATGCATAGTAAAATAAAGATATAACCCACTCATCATCCCCATGTGTTCTAGCTAGCAGGCCAAGTCACAGGAACAACGAGTCCCAGCACCGAAAGCGAGAACCCAGGAAAAGACTGCAGAGAACACAAGGACAGATAAATTACGTTACTCTACTATACCGGCACTACGAGCGAGCTGTAGTCTCTGGTACTACACTCGCTCCTGGCTCGGTAGGCAAATCAAGGCTAAGTCCTCGCCCCTCTACAGACAACTCCTGAGCATGGTCGGGCTCTTACACATGGCACTAGTCTAGTCACAAATTGGATGATGAGCTGGGCATATAACTCGTGAACATGTAGAACGTTCACCAACTATCCTCATCAAGAAGATCGCTGTTCACATTAACCCCTTAAATCTAATACATGTAAATATATGCTTGTCCTAAGAGTAATACGAGAGGTGAGTGCTGAAACTCCTTTAGGACCTCAAGGGAAGGGTATGCATTTAAATAGAGAGAAGAATGAAATGAGAGTAATGTCGTCAGAGAGAAAGAGTGCAACCGTGAGAAATTGGGAGAGAGGGCAAGGGATGTTAGAATCTCAAAGGTTCTAGGCAACCTGGTCATAGAGCACACAGCGAGCCTCCAGGCAATGTGCTGTACGACAACATGGGCAGCCCAGGCAGCATAGGCAGGCGGCAATGTACTACCAACCCTGTCGCACCTAGCTATAAGCGCAGGGCTGCCAACCGGTCCATACGTCTGGCAACCACCCCCCCGGCAGCGAGGCGCATTGCTACCCTCTCGCTCTGAAGTCTAACTCACTCTCTCTCTCTGAATTCCCACTGTCTTATCTATCAACTTCTCTATTGATACTACATATTAAATGGAAGGTCTCGACATGGCTTAAAACAAAACCCACCACTGGTTAGCAAATGACGAGACCTTTGCAGAGATACAAAGAACATAGTTATACGTTGTCACACTCAATATAAGCAGCCAGCACGGTACAGCGCGGTACCGTGGCGGTACAGTGGAGTACCAAGGAGTACAATCAGGTTACGTTGCCACGCACTGGGTGCGTCACAGTATTGTGTGTGATAGTTCGTCTGTTAGCATGGGGGTGTAAATGTGAGTGTTAGTGTGTATGTGTGTTTCTGAGTATGTGTGTGTGTGTGTGTGTGTGAGTGAGAGAGAGTTAGTGTGTATCTAAATGTGCGTGTGTTAACTGTGTGAGTGTATGTATGCATGGTTTGTGTGCAAATTAACTAGTGTTCCCCTTGTTTAATGTTTAATATAGATGTCCTAACAATTGTCCACATGATGGACCATTTTATTATGTCAACAGTTCCACTCTACCTAGGTCACTGTTAGTTGTGCATGTTTGTTTGTGTGTGTGTGTGACATTTGACATAGTCAAAAGACACCGATAACGCGCGCGCACACACAAACACACACACATACTAACAGAACACAAACACACATAACCCTACCTAACAATCACCACTACCAAATGACGCACTCACACTAACATTAATACAGTGACACACACACACACACACACACACACACACACACACACACACACACACACACACTAACAGAACACAAACACACATAACCCTACTTAATAATCACCACTACCAAATGACGCACTCACACTAACGTTAATACAGTGACACACACACACACACACACACACACACACACACACACACACACACATACACACACACACTAACAGAACACAAACACACATAACCCTACCTAACAATCACCACTACCAAATGACGCACTCACACTAACATTAATACAGTGACACACACACACACACACACACACACACACACACACACACACACACACATACTAACAGAACACAAACACACATAACCCTACCTAACAATCACCACTACCAAATGACGCACTCACACTAACATTAATACAGTGACACACACACACACACAGCCCGTAGCCTAGTAGGTAGAGCTCTCGTCTCACACACGAGGGGTCGGGGGTTCAATCCCCGGCCGGGCGGAGACAAATTGGGCTTGTCTCCTTTCATGTGTTAGCCTCAGTTCACCTAGCTGTAAATAGGTACCTGGAATAAGTGGATGACGTTGTGACATCCCATCTGGGGTTGGCAAAAATGGTACAAGGCGAGATGGGTATCATATGGTTCACCTAAGCTGATGGGTACCTAAGCCTTCGGGCGAGACGGTACCGTCTATAGTGAGAATGGTACCATACAGATCCACCCTAAGCCTTCGTTTCCGATGTCGCCAATTGGCTAAAAATACAGACTACACACACATCCACAGCCATTCCAACGATACATATAACACCTACACATATAGGAGACGGGAAATAACGAGCATGCTCACTCCCGCAATGCAACTAGAGTAAATACAACTAGAGTAAGTACACACACACACACACACACACACACACACACACACACACACACACACACACACACATACTAACAGACCACAAACACACATAACCCTACCTAACAATCACCACTACCAAATGACGCACTCACACTAACATTAATACAGTGACACACACACACACACACACACACACACACACACACACACACACACACACACTAACAGAACACAAACACACATAACCCTACCTAACAATCACCACTACCAAATGACGCACTTACACTAACATTAATACAGTGACACACACACACACACACACACACACACACACACACACACACAGCCCGTAGCCTAGTAGGTAGAGCTCTCGTCTCACACACGAGGGGTCGGGGGTTCAATCCCAGACCGGGCGGAGACAAATTGGGCTTGTCTCCTTTCATGTGTTAGCCTCAGTTCACCTAGCTGTAAATAGGTACCTGGAATAAGTGGACGACGTTGTGACGTCCCATCTGGGGTTGGCAAAAATGGTACAAGGCGAGATGGGTATCATATGGTTCACCTAAGCTGATGGCTACCTAAGCCTTCGGGCGAGACGGTACCGTCTATAGTGAGAATGGTACCATACAGATCCACCCTAAGCCTTCGTTTCCAATGTCGCCAATTGGCTAAATACAGACTACACACACATCCACAGCCATTCCAACAGTACATAAAACACTTAACATGCATTTCACGCAATACATTCCCAGTTAAGGAGGCGCGATAATAATGAGCTTAGCTCGCATTGCGTGGATTCCCCTTGACGAACAAGTAACTGAGTAACACATACTAACAGAACACAAACACACATAACCCTACCTAACAATCACCACTACCAAATGACGCACTCACACTAACATTAATACAGTGACACACACACACACACACACACACACACATACTAACATAACACAAACACACATAACCCTACCTAACAATCACCACTACCAAATGACGCACTCACACTAACATTAATACAGTGACACACACTTACACACACACACATACACACCATAAATACAGAGCCCCGTATTCATGCATTTATGAATTAATTCACTCATAACGCTAGAAGGAAGAAAAACCCCGACCATGTTGTTAACATTCTGACTGGCATATAGTGATTTAATGTTTAATAGTTCATCATTAGTGTGAGGCCGATATGTACAATGATTATAAATACAGTACAATGTTTGAGAGAGAGAGAGAGAGAGAGAGAGAGAGAGAGAGAGAGAGAGAGAGAGAGAGAGAGAGAGAGAGAGAAAGAGAGAGAGAGAGATCAAATGGATAATATTCTGATCCCATCGAGAGTTCCACCTTGAATATACAAATACAAAATATTACCTGTCAGAAGTTGAGAGGTATTTTGACGGCCGCCACCAACTTTCACTGTTATGACCCCAGGAATACATAGTCGATGGACCAGGTCCTGAAGTCACACGAAGCAGTACTATCCAAGAGTGTCAAACTATCAGCCTAATTTTCAAATAAACTGTTATGAAATTAAATGGAAACTCTATAACCAAATGAATCAGAAAGAAATCACCTCTCCAAAACAATATGAGCAAGGTGGTATAGATTATAAGTGTACGTAATAGACCTATATGATGGTGCCCATGATCAGCCTAGTCCATTGACTAATGTGGATGTTTTGTTCTAGCGTGACCGGGATTATCTGTCTGCTAGTGTAATAGGTTCATGATGTTCTTACCATTGGTAATTTTCTTGTTCTTATTTTCAATTAATGTTACAATGTCCTACTTCTGTCACATATTTGTTGGTTTCACTTAATATATCTAAATGTTATATCTTTTATCTAGTGTAATTCAGTGTAAAATATGTTGATATTATAATCACAATGATATTATCCTGTTGTGTGTGTGTAGATTGTATAGTCTTCTAAACAACATACCATGAATTGGTAAGTCAAAGAGGGTTGAATAAATACAACAGTTAATAGATATTTAGTATAATGAATAATAGGAGTTAACAGTTAAACACATTGAACATAGCTTAGGAGTTTATTAATTTGTTCTAGCACGAAACTGATAGTGACAACTAGAAAATTGTCCATATCAATGACAAGTTTACATGAAATAGTTTTGGTTTTGGATATATTCCAAGACCACGAATTAGGAATATGTTTGTATAATTTTAGAAATAAATTATAATAATAACAGTGATAATGGGAGAGGGAAAATAAATTGACTAATGTAAGTGATGAGTGAAAGAGAGAGGGAATGGTATATATAGGGGGAGGGAAGGGGTAGAAAGAAATACAGGACGGAGGAAGGGAATGCAGGGAGAAAGAAAGGAGAAAGAGAAGGACAGAGATAGGATGGTAGGAGAGGAGGAGGGCGAATCCGGGAAGAGAGGCAAGGAAGTGATAACTGTGGGGAAGTAATAAAGATTGTTCATAATTCTTGACTGGTCTCAAGACAGTTCATACCTGCCTAGCCCACTATCTCTGACTGTCTTGCTTACCAGGACCTCATTCCCTCTCTTTATCCCCCCCCCCCCCTTCCCCCGTTCCAGCTCCCTCTCACTTTTCCTGCACATTTCACCCTCACACCACACTCTCTCACAACAACCTCAGTTACACATAGTCACTCCAATCTCCACACAATATCAAATATAATGAAGTCAGGCATAGCGGAAAATGTAATTCCCTGAAACCAATAGACCGAATTCTGTGGCAGGGCACCCAAAACATAAACTGATTCTGCCCCCTATTATAAGTGTAGGACTACCGCATAGACGAAAGTACCAGTATCGTGCATTAAGTCAGACATGCTAATACAAACAAAACCCTTACTGTTTGATTATGAAGGAATCAATGGTGTAGATAATATAATAGAATGATAATAACTGATGGAAGAATTTCAGATTATTATGGAGTAGTTCATGACTGGAACGGGTATCACACCAGAGTTACCATCGTCAATCATTGATGGCCAGTTTTTTCTAGCAACATTTCTGGGAGCTTTTGTGAAAACTAGACTGATTTTTTTTAGGAAATAAAGTGACATAATTCTTGTAACAGTTACAACGCCAGTCGAGGGAAAAAATACTCGTATAATACAACTGCAGCAGTAATAATATATTTGTTTATGTGTCTCAAGTGTTTTCTCCAGAGATTCAGTGGAGCAGAAATATAACGACAGGCCTTTACTTGTACCAGATGGGTTCAGTGTTTTTTGTTCGAGCCCTTAATGATGTAGTTCATGCACATCATTAGACGCATTGGTCAAGACAATGGAAAGTGTTTTGATAATCAAGCAAGCCCTTTAAGTCATCCTTTCAAACGATCTAATCATCTAATCGTACAACTTACCGGTACCTATATGTAACGGTCGCGTCACACCAAGCCCGTAATCAGACATAATTATTCTGAGGTAAATAGTCCAAAGACAGGCGCATTGCGATGCAAGGTGTCCAGTGGAAATCTCTCATATTGGTTGTTACCACGGCCGGTTGTTTCCGACGGTGTTGATCAGACAATTTGTGTCAGAATATGTCTGATAGGGTGCTTGGTGTAGCGCGACCCTTAGCATTAAACTGTACGAGGATATTAGGACGTCAACTATGTATCTTCATGATTCATAAACAATGATGATGTATTTAATTTGTTTCAAGAACAAAGACCAAAGTGTTATGCTGCGGTAAGGTCGCAAATTGTCCATTTATAATTCTGATAAAAATCTATGTCAGACCACCACACGTTCAACACAGCCTGGTGATCCTTTCCGCCATAACAGACAATACTGACACCTACACGCCAGTTGTTGTCAGACCACCACACCGTCACCACAACCTGGTGATCCTTCCCGCCATAACAGACAATACCGACACCTACACGCCAGTTGTTGTCAGACCACCACACCGTCAACACAACCTGGTGATCCTTCCCGCCATAACAGACAATACCGACACCTACACGCCAGTTGTTGTCAGACCACCACACCGTCAACACAACCTGGTGATCCTTCCCGCCATAACATACAATACCGACACCTACACGCCAGTTCTTACCAGACCACCACTCCGTCAACACAGCCTGGTGATCCATCCTGACATAACAGACAATACCGACACCTACACGCCAGTTGTTGACAGACCACCACACCGTCAACACAACCTGGTGATCCATGCCGCCATAACAGACAATACCGACACCTACACGCCAGTTGTTGTCAGACCACCACACCGTCCACACAACCTGGTGATCCATGCCGCCATAACAGACAATACAGACACCTACACGCCAGTTGTCAGACCACCACACCGACAACACAACCTGTTGATCCATGCCGCCATAACAGACAATACCGACACCTACACACCAGTTCTTACCGGACCACCACAACAAGTTCACTGATCGCATAGAAGACTCTCTGAAATTCTGCCAAGCTAAACAACATAGATATTTTTTTAATGAGGACTTATGCAAAGCAACTATCCAAGCTCTGAAAGAGAAGTTACCAGCATTAAAAGCAGCTCGGCAGCAAGGAAAGGTCGCTTATTTCAGCCACACGAACCTTGTAATCAGAGATAGACGTGAGCAGTGACGCCCCAACACCGAGGTCCGGGTCCAGCCATCGGAGCGTGCTACTGATGCTTTTCCCGGTAATGACGGGGACTAGGGATCTACTGATGCTGAGATCAACGGCGGCGAGGACCATGGTGCCACTGAGCTGCTTTCGGTGATGCTGTAACTGCTGCTGGTAATGATGGGGATCCTGGCGCTGTTAACCCTAGCAGTGATGTTTTCCCCACTGGTGATAATGATGGTTATAATGCTGTTGCTCCCAGCTGTGCTGATGCTGCCGCTAGCAACAGTGGTGGGGGACAACCTTATGGAAGTCAGACCGCCGGACGGACACGCAATCAAAGGAGAAAGTAAGTTATAGTGGTCGAATGAGTTCTTACTTCGCTTGCAACCAATAATTTTTGTTTTCGAACTTTTAATCAAATATAATGGACGATGTAAATTATATATTTCCTTTTGATAACATAAATGATACTCAAGTAAGAGATATAATTGGAGTTGCTGGTGATTTGAATATGCCTTTTGCCCAATATGACTGCTTACTTTTCAACCTTATGGAACTAAATGACTTTCGTGATCCACTGAGTTATTGTGATCCAGACGAAAATATAGTTACCAATGTTGAAATGTTGTCTTCCTCTAACTATTATAATCAACCCGAGTTTTTAAAAAAAATGCACAATGAAAATCTTAAATCTTCTATGATTATTCATAATATTAGAAGTATCCCAACAAATTTAGAACTTTTCTTAATTCAACATTTATATCCTGAATGTGGACATCATTAGATTTTGTGAATTTGTGAAACAAGACTTAATAATGATATTGAAGACTTGTATACCATTAATCTATCTCTATCTATTGCCTGACGCCGTGATCCCCGAAGGGGTGGCCACGAACGAACCGCCCCCATGCACCTCTGTCCCCAGTCAGTCGACGCCCCTCCCCCCAACCAGCACCACCTTCATTCATGTAGTTCCTCACTCCATCCTTCCACCTCATATTCGGTCTACCTCTCCCCCTCTGTCCCTCCACCTCGCTCTCGTACACCCTCTTAGTCATTCTCTCGCTTTCCATACGTTCCATATGGCCGAACCATCTCAAGTTGTTCCTTTTCACACTTTCCAGCACATCTACCTCCACACCACACCTCCTTCTTACTTCCTCATTAGTCTGTCTATCCCTCCATGTAATTCCGCACGCACTCCTTAAGTAATTCATTTCCACTGCTCTCACTCTTGGTCTGAGTCTCTCAACCAACGTCCATGCTTCGCTTCCGTAAGTCAGTGTCGGGATTACCACACTGTCATGCAAGGACTTCTTCACTTCCATACTGACCACCCTATTTCTTGTTACTGCTTTTAGCGTTCCTACAACGCTCTTCCCCTGTTGTACCCTCTCCCGCACCTCTTCATCCATAG